>VXBT01003964.1:239855-256147 GCA_013400235.1 Oriolus oriolus | reverse complement strand
GGGCTGCAGGGGCACAGCTGCTTCACCATGGGCTGCACCACGGCCCGCAGAGGAACCTCGGCTCCGGCGCCTGGAGCTCCTCCTCCCCCTCCTTCTCCACTGACCTTGGTGCCGCCATGTTGTTCCCTCACCACCTCCTCCCCTTCTCCGCTGTACCCCAGCACTCGTGACCTTTGTTTTGATTTTTTTTCTTAAATCTGTCATCACAGAGGCGTTACCAGCCTCTCCCATTGGCCCAGCTCTGGCCAGCAGCGTGTCCATCTTCAGAGCCATCAGCCACTGGCTCCACCGGAGATGGTGGGAAGCTTCCAGCAACTTCCTCACAGGAGCCATCTCTGCGGCCCCCCTGCTACCCAAAACCAGGCCGTGCCGAACCACAACAGGGCTTCATCTGGAAAGGTAAGAAGGTAGCTGCTTAATTACACAGGGAAAAAGGTAGAGAAACAGGAAAAAAAGATTATTAATGAAATAATTTTTTGGTCCTGGTGGTAAATTTAATAAAAATATCATTGTGAAACTACGTCCACAGAGGAACAAAGCTAATAATACCCTACATTGTTCTACTTGTTGCAGGATGTAATAACAGCAATGTGCTATGACTATAATATTTCAAATATTTAGATTTAAAAATTCTCCACCTCTCTATTGGCAATTTGAGGCACCTGAATTCCTTCATTAATTTGGTTTTATGTTCCTAGAGCCTCAGAGAGAGAGACAGTAAATCTGCAGTAAAATCAACAATTAACAAATGAGCTCCACTCAACGAGATTGCAGATTCAGACTTTTTGGTAAACTTTTCTCACAGACTGTTGAATGTTTGCAGTTTGCCCGAGGGCATCCATGGCAGGATAGCCACAATCCCTTCATTTTGGGCAGGCAGACTGGTGTGAGTGTTGCGCAGAGTGCTGGCACATGCCCGCAGCGCCAGGGGCTGAGTCACAGCACACCTTGCAGGTCACTGCTCACGGAGTGACAGTGCCAGCCACGTCCCCAAGTGTCCCAGCCAGCTGTGTGTGCCTGGACAGGGCCAGCTCCCTCCAGGTCCTTCCTGCTTTGCTCAACATACACCAATGCAGTCGTGGTGACAGCTCTAATTGGGCTGTGACATCCCTTATAAAGGCTCTCTTGGTTTTTTTCCACCAGGATTTAGTTTCACGACAGCGAGAGAGCATCTCTAGGATAACTAGGATATATTCCACCTTTAGCTTTCATCCAACAGCCTCTTCACCATCCCACAATTAAGAATCAGCTGATCTGTGAGCTGGAGTGAACTGATCTGACAGCTGGGGGAAGAAATGGGCACTTTGGTTCACTGGCAAATTGAGCATGTTATGCTTTTTTATTTTTTCCAGGGTAAAGAACTACTTTATCTCAAATTGGTATATTATTTTAAAACCCTACTGGACTTCAAAATAGGCAGTTGATATGAAGATCTAAGTATTTTTGTGTAAATGATAATTCTCTTCAAATAAATGTGGCATCCCAGAGCTTTTTGCTAAGAGAAAACTACCTTTCAAATTAAAGGAAATTTCTTGACTTTTCAGTTCAGATTTTCTAAATGACAAACAGAGATATTTTGAAATGGGGAATTTTGAAAGAGTTTTGACTGACAGCGAGATAAATTTCCCATCCCAGAGAGAAAGAGAGGAAAAAGAAAAGGTGTTGTAGACTTTCATGAAGTGAATGGGGGCTGTAGTGGAGAGTTGCATGAGCCATAATGGGCCTGTTCAATATGAGAGTCTTTTCAGGCTGCCCTGTTCAGGTCAGGAAAGCACTGAGGGAGCTGGAGATCCATACCTGTCATTAGAGTTTGACAAAAGGCTTGGTGCTATTCATATTTACAAGGGTATAAACGTGGAATGGCTGCACTAAATTCAGTGGTGTTCCTCCTGATTCACATCGGAACAACGGAGAAAAACATTTTACCACCAAAACCTGATTTTTAATTTTTTTTTTGTTCAATTATACAGCCTTTAAATCTGAGGACATTTAATAATTTTTGCTTTAACTTCATTTTGGTTCCAGGGCACATCCTACTTTATTCAGAGTAAGTGGATAACTTAGTCCGTCAGCTCAGATTTACGAGGATGATCAGGTTTCTTTTTGTCCCTGAGGAAAAATATTATCAAACTACCCACTTGAGGAAAGGAAATGTATTAAAACACCTAACATATATGATGCTCTGTTAAAACAAAATAACCCACTGTGACACTCAGTCACCATTGCAGTCGAAACAATGTGTATTTATTTGATGTTTATCTGATTGAAACAGAGTTAACACATCCAGCTGACTGCTTCAGTTTCCTTTACTCTCACTCTCGCTCTCTAAACACTGGCATGGGCTGGTGGACTCTGAAAGCAAGTTCTGGCCTCAGAGACGAACTTTAAGGCAGTTTCTATCGACATATGAGAAGTGCAGTGTGCCTGACCCAAAACGGCTGCCAGAAGCTACTGGTGGAAACAAAGGCTTCCTGCTGGGGCAGATAAAAGCAGAGGAAACAAAAGCAGAAGTGCTATGAGCTGGACTAGGTACTGGGGATTTTCAGATGGCCTCTGTGTGACAGAGATGATAACATAAAAATCTTAGGGTATTTTAAGAGTCAGATGAAACAAGAGTAAGGATACCATGGAAACATTTATCCCAGAATCACATGACATCTAATTCAGCTCTTTATTTAGTTTTTACTGTGTGAGCTTTGGGGAGTGTCTCACAGTGAGAAAGTTCATCAAATGAAGAATGTGGCTTAGTTTAGGAATATTTAAACTGTTAATGTTCAATTAATTTTGACTGTGATAATTGAGTTCTTTTATGTATAAACGATGCTATCAGGAACAGTTTTTATATGACCAAAATATGTTCACATGTAAAAAGCAAGCCAACAAACCTAATTGAAGCAAGAAATATACTGATAGAAAAATAAGAATTAATGAGGGTAGAGAACACTGGGGGAAAAAAAAAAAAGAAGAGACACAGACTTGTAGAATTTTGGAATTGAAGAGATTTTAAAAAGAAAGCTTTGACCCTAGAGACAAAAGAATATGTATTATTAAACCTTTATATTCTGGTACCATCTAGAGGCCAAATGGCACAGCATTCCATTTTGCTAGGATCTGTACAAATTTATAAAATTATAGATGTTCCCTCTTCAACCCAAAGAATGGGTATGGCAAACTCACAGCTACTGAATGTTTATGTTATTTCTTCTTGGTGCAATATTTTCTGTCTGTTTCTATTCCTTACATATTGTCTGGATAATCTGTGTGCAAACCCTGGGTGTGCCATCCCTGCAGTCTGCCAGCAGCTGTGTCACGAACACAAATCACAACTACAGAAGGCACAATGTGCCTCTGGTGCAAGAACTTCAACAGCTGCACCAACCAAAATGTTACAATGAAAAGAAATACAGCCAGGGTGAGGAATGAATTGTTCCTACCGCCGTGGTGCCCTGGGATTGCAGTTTTCTTGATAAGATGTCCAAAAGAGTTCTTTGCTAGCATTTGGGGTGGAATGTGGAAGGCCAAAAACTATGTACACCAAATCCTCCTAATTTTCGGTTGCGGAGTTTATAAGTGATGTCTAAGGAAATATGTGCATTTGTATTTTGCTGCTGTTACTTTGGTGCTGAATTATTGTGAATGAGCCAGTGAAAGAATTTTTGAGCCGCTGCTCCAAGAAAGGAACATTAAAATAGCAGGTTTTCATGCAAGCCAGGGCTACTGAAGTGAATGAGTGACCTGTGAATAAGCCAGACCAAAGGCTGGAAGGCATCAAGACAGGATTCCCTGAATCTTTCCATGAGCAGGCAGAATTAGGTAGCCAGGGCAAATGTAACTATCTGGGGTAGAGCACTGCACTAATGAAACTGTGCTGCTTCCAGCCAGTCAAGGACATCTCTGGCGAAGGGATTCCTCAAATGAGTCTGCTTGTTATTTGGGATTACTGGGTAACAGGTCAGTGGTCACACCCAGTGATCTCTAAAAGGGTCTTTCACTGATTTCAAGGGGATTCAGACTAAGCTTTCTGAGTGTAAGCTTCACTTCATGTCTGGGCTTTGGGACTTTGAACTTTCCATTAAATTTTGCCTTACCAGCAAAATCCATGGAGAGAAATATAAAATACAGCAATACAGACTTGATCACAAGTTTCAGTGAGGTGCCCCATGGATTGGCTGCAGCACCCATGGTGTCTACACAGATGACACAAATAGTCTAATTTATTTTCCATGCATTTAACACACAGAAAAGATTCCTTTTATATTTGCAGTGAAACTATACAGAACTTTAAGATTTCCTATATATATTACAGGAGGATCATGGAAGCCAAAAAATAAATAAATTGGGGATTTTCTTATATAAAGTAGATAACTTTCTATCCTGGGGAGCTTAATATTGTACTGGAATTAACTGAAATAGGATTATCTTGATCTTTCCAACTTCACCTTTCCATTTTTTGCTTCACTCAATAGGAAAAAGGTATAAAGAATGTCTTACCTCATTTGACTATCCTTAGACTTAAACAAAAACGATAGTCTGCTTCCAAAAATAAACAACAATATTCCTTCTAATTTCAGTAGGTGTAAGATCAGGTACGAGATACTGGCAAATATTTTGACTCCAGTTGCTTCTGAAGGAAGCTCCAGTGCCGATGCCACTGTGCCAGTCAGGAAGTGTTATCAGTATAGGAGATCATGGTAAATTTAGATGTCATCTAGACCCTTCTCGGCCTGTCAAATGCCTTACTCCATCATTTTAGATCAGTGCTTCCTTGTTATTTTTAATGCTGTGGAAAGGTTTACACCCTTTACCATATCTCGGGAATTCACCAGGAGAGCTGGTAAAATTTGAACATTTTTTTCCTGGCAAATTCTGCTTGCTTTTGGCTGAACTTTGCAGATGTGAAAGGTAAAAGGCAAAGGTTTGCTTTAACTTTCCCATTCTTCACAAGCTAATCCCAAAAGCTGAGCTGCAGAGGGATCACAAGGGTCACAACTTTAATAGGGAGATACTGAAGAGGGAAATCCCACTCATTTGACATTGACAATAATGCAGGCATCTGATTCCTGCCTGAAAGTCAATGAAGTATAGCTAAAATAAATAACAAATCAGCCCCCAAAACAGTTTTATTTTTTTAATGGTAGTACACAAGAAACAAATAAGTGAGCAGGGCAGGGAGTAGGTAAGGAGAAGCACTAGAACACCCCTAACTTCTTGAATGCAAGAAATATAATCCTGATAAATTTCAGTTCTTATGGGAATGAAAAGGCACTGACTGTAATTATTTCAGATGAAAACATATTTTCAATGTTTCCCTGGATTAATATTTTCATATTTTCAAAATGAATTTATGTGAAACCACTGCCGGTTCATTTTCCATCAAAGTTAAGTCTCCCATATTTGAGTGCCTGTCCTTTTCACATAAAATTCAAAAAAATCAGTAGTTTTTAAGTGATTCTATTGAAGCTCAACATCAACTGTTCAAGCTCTAAGAATGGTCTCAAAACCTGCTTCCAGTCCAGGTGTTGTGTTAGTAAATCAAATACTCAGATTATTAAACCAGTACAATTTCATCTACCCCATCCCCTCTGTAAAAAATAATTTGAACTGAATTATTTGACTCAACGATTTTTATAGAAGAGAGGCACTTTCTCACAGACAGAAGTTCAAAGTGACTTATTTGCTTTAGAGTAAAAACATTTCTGGGACTCTTACTCAGCCAGATTCTGAACTCAGAGTGACTGCTGACAGTCACAGCCATCCAGGCTGTCACAGATGTTGTGCTAAGAAAGCTATTGACCATCAGTGGGTAGTAAAATTTTTCTGCTCTCACTTTATTGCTGCCCCCATTAAACCATCCTCTCAGGTCCTATTTTTGTGTAGCTGGTTCTGTCCCCTACGGCCTGGAGTCATTAGGCCATCCCTTAGTAGTGGACTATATAATGCTTTCTTAATTAACCCTGTGGATCTCGTTGCCCCAAATAACATTTAAATGGGAGCCTGTAGCAGTAATATCTTGATATAGATTTCCACTGGAATTGCTTGGATGGAATGCATAATTTCAGAGAGAAATGCTAAAAGGCCACAAGATACTTTTGAGACAATTACAACATAGTTTGTCGTTTCATAACAGAAGGACTGGATTTATTGGCAAGACAGCATTCCTTTTTGTGAATGCCATCCTTATTCCTCTGCAAGTTATTTGAGTTTCTTCTAACCTAAATAAACTTAAAAGAGTAAGAGCGTATTTATCAAAATATTAGCACATATATTAATTCAAAATTCTACCACAGGCAGCATCTTTAATTGGTCAGTACTTACTGCTTTTTGAATTAGAAGGTAATTTATGAGATATTTTGTTTCCATGCCTTTTGAATCCTTTGTTTCCAGCACATCTTTTTGCACATATCCCAGATTCAATCCAAGCTATTTGATCACAGAATGAAGCCCTCTTATGTCAAGCATGTCAAGCGTGTTTGGCATTAGATAAGTCTATAAGTGTGAATTTGTTTGTGTCTTCTACCCTCATTTCAATAAAAGCAGGAGTAGTCTACTGCTTTGGATCGATTACTTGTTTTGCGTTGTGACATTGTCCTTCAGCTGTCTTTACATTCACGGATAGAAGTGATCTGCAGGCTGAGACTCGGTGGGGATCCACCCTTGTGCATCTTGCCTAAATGAAATCTAGACCACAGATCACAGGAGAAGCAATGAACCACTTTGTGCAGACCCGATTTTAGTTGCTAAAGATGGCACAGAAGGTATCCTAACCATCTTATTCCTTTGTCATTTTATTTGAGTAGTCCAGCTTCAGCAAATCATGCAAGGTTTTGCACTTACTGGGAAGTGCCAAATGCAGCCTTTGCAGTCATGGTAGATCAACATGGAAACCCTCGCGCTAAGAGACAACGTGCCATGGAAGTACAAACTCTAAGTATGAATATGCAGGGTAATGAGGCACAGGAGACAAAAAACGTGTTTGAACTACCAGTGAATGAGGCTAAGACAGCCTAGGACAGCAGAAATTCAAGAAACAATTGGTCAGGTATGCAAATTTCAAGTCTCAGGTGTACAGCTGGCCACTCTCTATGTGGCCTTGTCTGGAGGGATTGTTATAGTCTGCCAAAATAATTTGTCTGGAATAGTTGTTTCCTAACAGCATTTTTCCATGTGTTTTGTCCACTGCATCACGATTCTTCTACTTCAAGCACAAGCTGCTGCTGAAATTGCCAGTAACTTAAAACTCCAGGATGAGTGTCTGTTCTGTAGAGCCTCCCAGGAGTCAAACCACACAAATGCTCTGTGGTGGAGTTGGCTCACTGGGGAAGCATATGGGCCACTGCTGTTATTTGGATGGGAAATGGGAGCAGACACTTGAAACTCTTTAAGGAATGAAAACTGAATAGATTGTAGGGTTAACGGATGAATATTCTTCTTAAATATAAAACATGGATGACTTTTAAAAAGTACTGCTTTAGCACCATGAAAAGTTAATTTTCTTCCCTTTTTGTTAAAGGATTATTACGCACTGTTTCATTTACCAAGTGGAATATGATTGCATATGCTGGTCAAATGGGAGCTTCAGATGAAAAATAATTAATTACAAAGTATTTATCATTTTTTCCTGGACTGGGCAAGCCATCTTATTTGTAAATAAATTTTGGATTGTAATTAGGGAGAGATTTGCACTTCTAACTAATTGTTCAGTATGCCTCGTTTTTTCATTTGAGAAAATCTGCTAATGAGGAATACAAACCAAATGTTTGTTTTTACTGTCTTTTTAGTAAATGAGATACTGAACAAAATTTTTGGCTTTTACTTATTGGAATAGATCTTTTATGAAAGCTTTGCTTATAGAAGGAAGAGCTTTGCTTATTCTCTATCTTTGAAAAGCCACACTTGTATCTTTTTAGGAATAAGGAAATTACTCTTTTCTTAAGTCAGGAGAAAAAAGCAGAAGTTAGACACCTATAATAGAGTCACATTATAGAGCAGGTGACCATAGATATTTACTTAAAGACCAAAAAGAAAACAGAAGTCATTCTTTCATTTTTTAAAGACGTGCTCCTTAAAACTCACTAAGATTTTTAGCTAAACTCTAATTTAGTTTTCAGATTGCTCATCTCAGTAAATAAAAAACGTGCCCCCTGTGTGTCCTCTCTATCACCTTTAGCCTCCAGCTTTTCTCAAAAAGAGTGAGAGAAAGATTAAGAACCTTGCCACCACTCATTATCTGCCTCAGCTATTACACGCTCAAAAGCAAAGTTATTATCATTCACATTTTTTCCCCATTAAAAAGGCTAGTGGTGAGGATCAAGGCAGCAGCAGGCACCTCTTCTCTTTCTGTGTGTCTACAATTCCTACAACTGCAGTGAATTTGCATATTGAACACACACCATGAGCACGACATTAATGTCCCCACTGGATGTGATGAGGCTCTGTAAAGCCTGAGTTTCTTTTTTATTAGTCATAGATGCTGTCATGAAACCAAACTCTGGCTGTACTACATTTCTCACTGTCCTTGAGAAAATGGATGGATAACTTATAACCGTAATTATGCCCACTCACTGGTCTAATGAAGAGAATTAGGGAATGTGTAAACAATAGCTGTGCAGGGGAGAGTATGCATAATTGGCAACTATTAATCTAATAGTGAGAGAGGGAGACGGGTGAGAATGATTAACACAGGCCACACAGAATGATCGCTTGTGATAAGGGTGACTGAGAAGACATTGACATTATTTAGCCTTCCCTGCTGGCAAGGAGAGCATGAATAGAAAGAAAATTAAATGCAGGATGGATCAGCAGGTGTGGAGTAACAGGCTTTCAGCACTCTCATTTTTCCTTCTGTGTAGAAATATTGCCTAAGTTTTCCTTTCCATGCTATCAGTACCACAAAAAGTGCTGACTGCTGATGTGAAAGAGCAAATATTTTCCACTATCTCATACAGAGATTCGTTGTCCAAATAGTAATTTTCTGGGCCAGTCAAGTGCTTTGTGAGCAATGGAAGGCAGAGGTTTAGGTTCCCGTTTGTATCTTCTGTCCTCTGAGTGGTCCCTTCCTTGTAGCAGGCAGGAAAGTGACTGCAGGATGATGGAGAGTGATTATTAAAAACAAAAAAAAGAGAGAGGAGGTAGATAGTTCACAGAAAGGAAGAAAATAGCAGTTAACTGGAAGTGAGAAAGGAAAAGGCTGTAGGGTTTGTGAAAGGAAGGTGAGAGAAGGATAATAAAAGATGACTGGGACAGTGATGACCTGGCATTTGTGGGGTGAGGAATTAAAAGTGTATTGGAGATTTTTCAGCTGTGAGGATGAAATCTCTTGACTGGGGAGGAATTGGATAGAAAAATAAGAAGCAGAAGGGTGGACAAATCTGGCAAGAGCCGAGGATGTGGAAATCGGGGATTTCAGAGTGTGGGTCTAGACCAGGTGTAAGTGAGATGCTCTGGCTGTGAGGTGGAGAGGAAGTCCTTAATGTAGATATCTGAGACCTTGAGACTACAGCCAGTTGATTGACAAGGGGCATAACAAATATTGGAGAAACAGGAGGCTAAAGAGTGAGATCCCACAGAAAAAATAGAGCTTGCAATGAGAGTGGGTGGATGGATATGAGACAAGGCTAAATAAGCAGAATATGTGTACACTGTAGGGTACTTTCCTCCAGCATCTGGAATGGCAGGCAAGACTCATTCTTCTGCTGTCACAAGGAACTAGACAACCTGCAGTCCCAGCACAGGTTTATCTTGCGTGCTGACTTGGGGAAACCCAGGGAATAATATGCAAGGTAGATATCTAATGAAAAATTGCCTCTCTAAGGGTCACAAAATGACTCAACGTGAGTTTGCGCTGGAAAGCGGAAATCTAGTATTTTCTCAGTTCTGAATTTTATTTACCTTTTCTTCAGCCTGCTGCTGTTTTTATGGATATCTAAACAAAGCTGCCATTGAGAAAGCATGCAGACTGCTCAAATTAAATGAAGGGACATAATGAGAATAAACTCTACCTATCTGACCATTTTGTGTGGAAGTTCTTGGTACTTCTCAATAGCTGCTGCACAGAGCAGCAGCTTTAGTCTTTGTACTAAAAAAGCTGGTCCAAAGACAGGGTTGTTACCACTAAATTCTATATTTATTTTTTATTGCTAGAGCCAAAGTATAGCTAGGAGAAAGAATGAATATAACAGAGAAGGAAGCATTGGGAAATCGTAATTGCCAAAGTCTCACTCTCAATTTGTGTTTCTCAAAAGGACCACCTCAAAACTGCATCTATGCACACAAAAGAAACACAAATGGAAATTATGAGATGGTCCTGTACTTTCCCAGTCATGTCTATTTTCTTTTTCTGCATCCAGAAAATGCAAAAAAAATATTTCCAGTGGATTCATGTGGATGCATGTGGGTAGGACTAGAACCTCAAAACGTTACCAAAAAAATGCCAATTATTGCCTCTGTGAAACAAAACACGGGCCAACACCCCTCCCAAATACAAAACTAGAAACATTTAACAAGGGGCTACCTGAAATCCCTGGAAACCAACACTCATCCAGTTCAAGTTTAATCAGAGACTATCCATCTGTTCTGGGGACGGTGCAAAGGCTTTCTGTCTTCCCATGTGCTCTGAAGACAGAAAGCTTCCGAAAACTGGCAGTGGAATGAAGCGTCTCCTCCTTCCCTCTGCTGTGGCTGCATTTGCTTGAATCAGATTCAAGCCCTCAGCTTTTATTATAGAATTTTTCTTCCATTTACTGAAGCATCATGTCTTATTTAAAGAATATATATTTACTTTATTAATGCACCACAGACTGTGTGTATCCACAGTAGACTACGGAATTAAGAACAAGATTCTGGGCACACATTTTCTTTTCCCATAGCAGTCCACCATCGTCATAATATTTAAATTCCTGTGGGCTCAAAAACATTCATCTTTTTTTATTTTTTTTTCCACAGTGATGGAAATCAAAGTAAAATGTCAGTGCTAGCATTTTTCCTTCTCTTAAAGCCATCACTTTTAGGCTTCTTACCACTGAAATCCTTCACTTTTTTATTTTTTATTCTGTCCCAGCACAGAAACTATTTTGAAAACTGAAACACTAGGCAAGGAGTGATTGAAATCAACAAAATATCGATTAATCAAATTATCAAAGAAGCAATTTCTGAGGAAGACAAGAGCAATATTAAGCTCTTGATAAAAAATTGAAAAGGCTTCAGAAATTTCTAAGAAAATCCAATACATATATAGATATACATAAATTATCAGTATATGGAAATAGCTGCTAAGTAACTGATGACCAATTTTGTCCTTGGTTCCCAGAGTACAGATTAACAGATTAATGCTTTAATGATCTTCTTCCTGTGTTACATAAGACAATATCCCCACCCCTGTTAATGGCAATTTGGGATCATTCCAACTCTTTTGGAAAGCCTGTGAACTTTCAGTCACAGGCGCTGTTTCGTCTTTCAGGATGGATTCATTCCAGTAAGCCCCAGTTCACCTCAGCTCAGCAGGAACTGGTAAAGAGCTGTCACAACATTCTCTGGGACACAGGAGTTCTGTCCTGTCTCCCACTACTCCCAAGCAGGGAGGATGAGTTTTTCTTGGCCAAGTGAAGTAATGGAAAGAAAATTGTGCCTACAATACTTCCATCAGGATCAAAAGTAGAACTGTCTTTTCTCCTTTCTCCCATCTGCTATAGAACTGCACGGAACAGAAAAGAATGTAAGGCTATTTCAGCTGGAAGTGACCTACGATGGTCATCTAGTGATCATCCAGTCCAACTGCCTGACACTTCAAAGCTGACAAAACCTTAAAGCATGTTATTAAGGACACTGTCCAAATGCCTCTTAAAAACTGTCAGGCTTGGGGCACTCTGTTACAGCTCAAAGGGGTTTTTCCTGCCCATATATCCTGTCTCTGAACTTAACCTCGGCAGATGCAATCCCTTCCTGATGAAACTCATTGCATTTTACAGATGATTACCTGGGTTTTCCTTGTATTCTTAATGTTGAATTTCTCTTCCCAAAGCTTATCTGTCTCTAGTGCATCCTTACCTAACAACTTTGCAATGTACAAAATACGTACCTGCTCCTAAAGTCCTTCCTTGGGATCTGTCTCTGGGGTTTTGATGTGGCTGAACCAACATTTCAACTCATAAACTCCACACATCTCCAACAAAGTTCAGAATAGAGAAAATTTTTCTTGTAAAAATCTACATCCTATTAAGGATGTACATAGCATAAGCAGAGTCATCCCTCAAATAATCTCAGAAACATCAGTTAAAATCAAAAAAGCCCACCAAAAAAATCCCAAACAAAATCAAAAAACAACCAAACCCAAAAGATGATAAATGAATACTATGTTAAAGAAACATCAAAATAGACAGCTTAAAATAGGTATTTGCAAATGAACTGTGTGATGGCCTCTGTGACTTTCCAAGTCACCACTGATTTATGGAAAGGAGCAGTTTCAGCCTCAGGAGGATGCCCACTGGCCATGTGATGCCCACAGGATTTGAAACAGGGTTTGGACTGCTCAGGAAGCATAGCAGGATAAAAGACAAATCAGAGGACGACTTTTAAGATCTGCCTGTATTAATTTGACACATAATGAGGTTAATATAAAACCACTGTCTCACTCACTGGTCATTTAATAGGTACTTCTACAGGCACAAGGGCCATGACCTACAGCAAGGCATCATCCATGCTGCCCCAGGGAGTTCAGGCAATAATGTGGGAGACATTCCTGTGAAAGCCAAAAGGTCTAACAAAGGGGGGTTTTTACCTCTATGGGTCTGCAGTGTTACTGTTAATGTACATGGGAATTGTGCCACCTCCTACAGTTCACTTTAATGGCGAGATGCAAAACTTTGGTTTTCTTTAATTCAGCAGGGCCTCCCATTGTTGTAAAGGAGAGGAGACAGCTTTACTGCAGCCAGTTTGGCCCAGTGGGAATAACTGGTTTTTAATCTTTCGGAGCAGGCAATCAGTCAGATTCCCAGTGTTGGGGAAATACATCTCAGTTGGACTTCCAAGGGAGCTGGGGGCGAGGGGCGGGATGGATGCAGGGACAAGGAGCTGCTGTGGCCTGGGGAGAGTCTCCGCTGGGGCAAGGGCAAAGGACAGAGCAGGAAAGCCAAGTGCTACCAGTTATTTCTCAGTGCTGCAGCACAAAGAGGGAGACTTCTGAGACTTTCAGCCTCTCTCCCCTTCGTGCATTTATTTGGCACATTCCTTATTGGTTTTTGAGTGATTGCAGCCTGAGCCAAGCTTTGCTTGCTTTCAATATTAAAAAGAAAAACAAACCACAAAACCCCAAACAGTATCCTACTAAAATGTTATGGTAAAGTTTTATCCTCCCCAGTACAATGAAGGAAGAGGGAAGAATTTAAATTAACTCAGGTTGTACTGAAAAAATATTATAAGTTACCAAAATATATTCATCATTATAATAAACTAAATTTTTACTGCACTAAGGGAAAGAAAATTCTAAGGACACTCTCCCTCTCTTTACAGAAGAGGCCCTGCAACCATTCTGATTCTTTCCATGTTTCATGTTACTGACTCAAAGTTTTTTAAAAGCACAGAAGAAACCTCCTTTCCTATATTGATGAGACAAGAAATGCAAACAGAATCATAAAATATATAATGTGCCTTTTTAAAAATTATTTTCCACAGGTAAAGAAAGGAATGCATTGAGGGATTTAGCACTCTTTCTTCAGCAATATTGTAGGAAAATGAAATTACTCCTAAAATTCCCATTATATTAAAAAGGAAGTGTAGGAGAACAGTGTGTGGGTGAGGCAGGGAATGGTATAATGCTGTTAAATTAAAATTTATGTCAAAGAATTAAATGCATACAATGTGTACATGGCATATGCCTTAGGCATCTTACACTTGAGACCATACTAAAATTATAATTTTTATAATAATGAAACTCTTTAAAGTAATAAGACAGTCATCAGGATACCTTTTGATAATTATTAGATCATGAATCATTCTGAACTCAGGTGACATTAAAACAAATCATTCTCCTTAAACAATTGTAAATAGATCAGGGACAGAAACTGATTCTCAAGGTGAAAATACACCTAAAAACATAGTAACTTCTGAGTTTTCAATCCAGAATAAAACAAACACCCAGACAAATTCCCCACATCAACTAATTTGAATTTTCTGGAATGTAAAATATTTTTCCAAGAAAGGTATTAGGTTAGGCCAAGTGAAAAATAGTTGTATAGTATTTCACAAATATATTGTGGTTACTGGTGCTCTGAAGATGTAAACCAGAGCCTCAACAAGTGTTGAACTTTTGGGAAGAGGAAGCTTTGCAACTGATATACATCAGGCCCTTTGGAGCAAAAGGTTACTTTTCTACAGAGTATAAAGCCAGAGAGGTCTTCAGAGTAGTCACATGCTTCCCATCCCTTCCTGTCAGGATCCCTCTTCCATTCCCCTAAAAAACCTAAACAGAATTGGTCTCTACATTAAAAAAACCCCACAGGTTCAGTGCAGCAGGATGCAGATGAGGCATCATAATTACTGTTCACCAGGGCAAACTTATCTTTGGCAGTTAATTATTATATGACAGTACTATAAACACTTCTGTGCAGAGCCTGGAGAAAGAATTTTCGAGTTAAAACTCTTTGCACAATGTCCGTCAAGTCCAGGGCTCCACCAGAGCTGTTTCTGTAATTCATGGCTTTCAGGGATCACTGGGTAGTTTTTTCCAATTTAATTATTACTTGGTTACAATCCCAGTCTGTTCAAGATGTCATGAACCGTGCTTTTGGTGCAGATCAGACAAAATAAAGTTATGCTTGAGCATGTTCTGGTTTTGCTTTCTTCCCTCAGCTGTCATGGAAGCAACAAACACTGTGAATTAGTAATCACTTAAGTTTGTCTTTTCCATTGAAATCTGCCCATTTCCTGAGAAAATTCTCACAGATCGGCGCGGTGTAGCAGGATGTAAAGACGACAGCAATTTCAGTATGCTAATGTCTCATTTGCATGTCTTAGCATGTAGTATTCCTCCTTGATTGGCATTCTCATTAACTTGACATTAGAAAAGGCTGCCTGCTAAACAACATAAGCAGCATTTTAACATAACTGCTTTAATAATTCCTCTGCTTTACAAGAAGGAACATTTAAGTTTTCAAATGTGCACTGGAGATAAACGTTTAAAGTTAGGCTGCTGATGCTGAGATATAGGCATTTTTCTTTTTGTCTTTATTCAGTGTCAGTGGGTCAGGCATGGACTTCATGTGAAAAATGACGCCACAGACATGAAAAGATCACATAAACAACTATAGAGGCCAATGGATTTTCAGCATTTGTATATAAATGTGTGGAGATAACAGAGTTTTTTCTAATATCAGTTGGGAAAAGGTCAACTCCCTAATGAGAAGGACTGCTCTGAGGTAGTATTTGGAAATCAGCATTACCTCTCTGATTAAAAACAGATCTTCTCTAAGTGCACAGAACTGCAGATTGCTCTTTTAAATTTTAAAAGCCAGTGTTAAGGCTTTATTTGTGTTCTCTGTTCTGAAACAGGCTTAATACAAGCTTCCCTTTGATATCTCTAGTATCAATACTTTCTGTCGATTCCTACGCCAAGTAACTTTTTTTAAACAAAAATATAAAGTTAAAATAGGTGTTTTATCAGAATATTTGCGGTTTGGTTCCTCAAATCATCACCAATGATGTATATGTCCCCTAGGACACGGCTCCCATAGGATCTGGTTGATGCTATGATGGCCTGAACCAGATGAAGGCAGTAAAAATGTACCAGTGAACAGGTGTGACCTGCTGTGACTTCCTCAGAGCTCTGAAAGCTGTTGGCTTCTCAAAAAGCCTGAGCTCTGTAAAACCCTAGCAGGGTATTGGTATTGCACATGCTTAGCATGGCTCACCTTGGCACATAGCCAGCACTTCCAGCCCCGTTCTGATTTGTCCCATTGAAAGTGAAAATGTTGTAGGGGTTTGCTTTCTTGGGGCTTTTTTTTGGTTTTTTTTTTTTTGGTTTTTTGGGGTTGACACCCTGTTACAATCCGGTTTAAACTCAGAAAAGCAAGAAAACCAAGTCTCTGTGCATAAACCGGAAAGAACTTAGAAGGTTCAAAATATTCCCAGAAACGAGATTAAAACCAAACGAGGTTATATGTTGATGCCAAAAAAAGTAATTTTATTCACAGTAAAAGAAGCAAAGAAAAGGGAAGAGAATAAAAGTAGAGAAAAGTTAGAAAATGCCAAGGTTACTCAAAAGGAAAAGCATAGGATAGGTCGCCACCACACTGTGCTACCTT
>VXBT01003964.1:126525-239725 GCA_013400235.1 Oriolus oriolus | reverse complement strand
TCCCCTCAGGCGGGCAGCGTCGGCTCCGGGAGGCCTCAGAGTGTCTTGCAGCAGGCGATGGCGGTGGTGGCGGGGCGGGAAAGGCAAAGGCCAGGGACTCTGCCCCTCACTTTTCCCTCCGACTTGCACCGGTTTTCGTCTCCCTTTTTATGGACCCCAAGGCGGGCTACCCACGGTCCAGTCCGCCCGTGTTATGATAAGCAGACAAAATGATGAGGCATTTTTGGAGCTTTACAGGTTTTGAGCAGTCATAATGACAAAGTACTTTTGAGGGCTTTCAGGCGTTGAGCAGTCATAATGACGAAGCACCTTTCTTGGAGCCCTTCTTTTATTATTAGGCTCCTACACACCCTGTCCCAAAGACTGTATTTCTTGGGCAGAAAAACTATTGTATTAAAGCCAACTTTAAGACAATACCTCGCCTACCTGGTTCTCTGGGTGAATTTCTAGGTTCCTTGGGACCAATTAATATCTTCATTGCTATAATTTAGACTACTTTTAATTTATTTTCACGTGATAAAATCTCAAAACTTCCAAATTTTTACTAAAACCAAAGGAAAAAAAATTGTTTTGTAATAAGACATTTTTCCACATCTCTTTCAATATCCTGATGTGATAGAGCGTTGTCTCTTATTAGGAGTTCATTAGGTGGCCACCCCATAACCCAAGAACAGGAAAAGCAGGGCAAACAGATAGGCACAGGGTTTTTTCCCCAGGCTATTCCAGCTAGGCAAATCCTTCTGGGAGATTGCTGTTCCCCTCTGAAGCATCCTGGTCCTTACCCCACTGGAGTATTGTGTAATATTCCCATAATATTTCTTTACACAGTGCTTTCTTTTCTTGAGAAATGTTGAATAAGGTCTGGGAAACAAATTGCTTAATGTTGACCAAACCTATGGAAGGCTCCCAAGCCCAAAAACTCTGTGTGCTAATTGACAGTCTTGCACGCAGCCACCTTGAATTTAGAAGAAGCAAAGTCAAATTTAACATCTTTCTGGTCCGAGCCTCAGAGGCAAGTTGTGCAGCAGCCAGGAAACAAAGAGAAATTGAATGCCCATGCATGGGCAGCCTAACCTAAAAGCTAATGAATGAGCAGCATTTTTTTTTTTTATCTGTTGGCTGAAGTGAGAGATGGCAAGTGAGTGCCAAGTAGCAGCTATTATAGCATTGTGCACATGACATTGAAGTTCAGGGTCAGTTGTTTCCATTACAAACCCCATTTTTCAGGGTTTATAACTTGTCTGTCTTAAATCACATCTAGCTGAAACTGGCATGCAACCTGTCGGGACAGCTACAGGAGATATTTTCCCATTCCTTTCATTAAAACAAAAAAGTGAAATCTTTACATCATTTAACTCATTTGCCTTTTTAATGCAGATAAAAGCTACTTAGTAACGACAGACACTTCAGGGGAACAGAAATGTTCTAACACAAAGGGAAATACTTTTAAGGCAAAAACTTTTAGTGCAGTGTATCCTGGACTGTAGGAAAACAGAGGCTATGAATTCAAATTTTGCAGCTCCAGTCAGCTCTGCAGTTGTTAAAGTGATGTCAAGCTGTGTCTCCAGCCACACAGATGAGAAAACATTTCTCACTACAGTTTTTTTCTCTCCATTTATTTGTCTCTGATGTGAAATGCAGCTAGTGAGCCACCTGACTCAAGAAGCATAGTGATGTCTTTAGTGCTGAGATCAGTAGAATTTAGATCTCTGCATTGTTGTGCCACAGGGAAAACAAGAGATGACTATATTCTTTTCATAGATCTCTGAGAACATAGATGCAACCCATGGCAAGAGAAGAGCAGGCCAGGGGGAATAAAAGGAAAAAAAAAACAGGAACAAACACAGATTTCATTAAATGTAGCTAATAAGCCAAATTTATTCCCGGCCTCCGTAAAGGAGGAAGGACACGAAAATTGCAATTAATGTCACAACTCCCAAGTACAGGCCCTGTTGACAGTGAATACCTCTTTGTTCCTTCCTGATGGTTCTGCCCCAAACATCAGCTCACTTAAGTGCATTCAAAATACTCTTCTGAGGTGACTTGAAGCTGACACAGCCTCTCCACACATGGCACCCCCTCCACGGTGTATTAGGGACACCAAGGAGAGGATTGTCTCCTCACACCCACCTTTACCTCGCCTCCACTTCTCTCTGGGATGAATTAAGGTTTCTTTGCTACATCAGAGGTGACTTCAGAAAGTGTTTGCAACATCTGGGCTATGTAGCCCATCTTTCACCTCTTGGAAGAAATTTGTGCAGAATACAGGGGTAAGGCACATAGAGGAGACAGGTTCTGAGTGAGTGTTGGCTGTCACAGCCCTGCATCTCCTGACACATTAAAAGACATCTTGTGAAATTTACAGCTGGAGCACCGACTGCCGAAAGTCATCTGAATCTACAGCTCCTGTGAGAATGAGATGCTCTCAGGTGGGATGGGAAAGAGTCTTAATTTCTTTGTCACTCCTACACGTCTGATTTTGCCTTTCCGGGAGGGAAGATCAGGTTCTTGCTGCACAGATAATGTACCAGCCTTTAACTCAAGTCATCCTCAAGCTTCCCCTCTAACTCAGTGCTTGCTTAACACATTTGCCAGCTCCAACAAAAAGCAGTAGGAAATCTTCCTCCCAGACTGTGCTGCAGAAGAAAAGTCTCTGAAAAAGCCCATGCAAAGGGAGACAAGCAAAACCTTACTCAGATCAAGGATTTGACCCAAGATCACTTGCCCTCAGAAAACTGTCATAAGAAACAGACTTCAGAGTATTTAGAATTCAAGCAGCTGCAACCACTTCCTACTGGAGTTGGGTCATAATACACAACAGGCCTGGTGTTAATTGAGCCCATGAGCAAATAGGTTAGCATGACTCCTTAACCTTGCAACCGAGATCCTCACCTGGGAGTTTAAGTATTTATGTGGGATGATCGTGTCAGCAGAAAAGGTTAAGAGCAGATGACCTGGGCTGTGCTGCAACTAGAGGGTAAGAACATGTTTTTGATAAGTCTGGGAATGATGCTCTCGGTTTCAGATCCTCAAAGTTAGAACCCTTCTAGTGGAACAGACATTCTGATTGTCCTGCTCTGGAGAGTAATGTGATGCCACGTTGCTTTTCCTTCATTTTGTGAATCTACTTCTTCGTTTTATTGATTTTATTGAAAATTTTCTGGGGACTAAAAGTTTAATTTTTAGTCAAAGGATATAGGATTTCAGTACAGTTTGGGTTTGGATTTTTTGGGGGGGGGGTTGTTTAGTTTTGGTTGATTCATGTTTGGTTCATTGGTTGGTTTTGAGAGAAAGGGGAAAAAAAAGAAAGAGGAAAATATATCAGTCCACTTACTTATTTTATTCAACAAAATATACTTTAAAATATGTAGGAATATTTTCATGCTTTCACTTGGAAGGTACAATCTATTCTTCAGCTTCAGGCATGGTGTAAGCATTTTGCCTTGAAATTATAATTTGCCTTAGAATGATAATTGGGCTAGGTTTCTGCTGAGCTTTAAGTGATTTCATTGGGGTTTACTAGGCTATCAGCTATTTTGCTTCTCTTGCAAAGAATAATTGCAATTTCTGTCAGGGCATATATGTTTTATCTTTATGAAAAATAAAAACAAACCAAAAAACTCAAAAAAATAATGCTGACCACTTTTGAGGGAGAGAAAAAGATTATAGTGGGCAATTATTCTGTATGTGTGTATAAAGTTGCATATAAGTAACTTATTCTTGGTAGAAATGCAATGGAGAACAGACCTGTAATTTTAGTTTATAAAGCTGGACACATGTTGTATTAGAGAGCACACTCAAGTTCCCTGAGGGAATCTAGACACACAATTAGAGGTAAACGCAAAAAAAAAATCCCCAAGGAAAAACATAATAATAAAAAAGTATTTTTTATAATAAAGGACTATATTAAAAAAAAAAAAAGAAAGAAAGTTGTGCATTGTATAATAAAAGTACAGAACCCAAGGCAAAAAAGATCCAGTCAATCTTCCAAACGACCTTTATGAGAGTTAAGGGAGAGTTGGTGATTTCACGAGAGACCTTGAGGAGCGAGGTACGTACAGCCTCATTATCCAGCACTGCCTGGACAGTAATATCAGGGGTAGGGAGAGGTAGATACAAAGCCCATCATTTGGCTTGTCATACATAGCTAATAAAGCAGAGCTGGAGACTTCTTGTCACTGCTGGTTCGTGTGGGGCCAATTTCTGGCAACCACTGACTACGGGCCCCTGCCAATAAACCCAGGCAGAGCGGTGAGGGCTGTGTCTTGTCCTGGCTTTCCAAGCTGCAGATCTGTGATGCTAACCCACTGTGATGTGCCAAAGAGGAGCATCCCTTGCTGAGCCTTGCCAAGTTTCTCTCTGCTTCTCCCTCGTCTGTGTGTGTATCCCTCTGCAAACAGCAGCCTTAATCCGCTTTGCAGGTTCACACTGAAAGAATTTGCTGCCTCCTCTGTAAGAAAGGATCCCAGTGCGCCACGGTGAGTGTGCGTCCAAGGGGAGTTTCAGAGTTAGAAAACTTAATAGAGAACTGCATTTTCTTCATGTTTATTTACTAATTAGAGCAACCATGAATATCACCGGGCCCGTCTGAGCAGAATTTAACCAGTGAATTTTCTTACACCAACCAAAAGAAAAGGGCGGCTGCAACAATGGCTTCACAATTCAAAGTTTTTGGTTTATGGTTGCTTGAAACACTGTAGTGCTTATAAACAAAATACCGTGTGAGATTGATGGCCATGCCTGCCCTAGGAGTGCAGGAGCGAACACACTGAGTTTCATGTTTAGTAGGCCTCAAGTCTGACACGTTGTGTAGTTGCAGGGGAAATGGATCCCTCAGATAACTCTCTAAATTACACGGACAACAAACTATAACATCAGGACTCCGGGATTTTTAATCATAATAAAAAGTATACCAAGTGGCCATGTATATGATTAGTTTACAGATATAACTAGATGGAAGATACAACACTCAGTTGCAATCTATTTATGGAGACAGGCAGGCAATTATATGAGACAAGGGAACTAATTTTGCAGAGTGAGATTTAGTGATTAGCCATGGTGTCTTCATTTAATCTTCAAGCCTATAAAATTCAGAGGTCTGACATCTATTGAAGACACCATTCAAATACCAGTGGCATTATTTTGGGAAGCAGTCACTGCAGCTGTGAGCTACAGAACTAACGTGTGATTGAATAGCCTCATACAGAACCAGTCACCAAATTAGGCTGAGAAAAAAACTATAAATATTTTTAGTTCACCACTTTTCCCTCTAAGGACTATTTCAGAAAGTTATCCAGGCTGATTCTTGCCTAACTGGTTATCTATTCCACCCCATGCAGATATTTTTCAGAAATGCTGTTACATCCCATGCCCATAAAACATAATGGTATGTGTAGCATATATGGACTGTAATTAAAAAGAGACACTTGTGTTGACAAAAACACAGTTGTTCCCACATAAGTGTAAAGACTGTCTTCTCTACCAATTAAGAATCAGCAGAATATGGGCTTTAATAGTCCTCTTGGGGAACTTGTCTTTTGTATTTATGATAAATACATGATTATAAGGACAAATTATATGAGCAGCAATAATTTCCTAGTAATGTGATCATTAAAAGCCTTCATAACTGCAATATATCAATATTAATTGGGGACAGATGATCATTTTACTGACATGCTCAAGTCATTATCCATATTTCAGTACTTCATGAATACCTGAATAGCCTTAATGATGTGATTTTTTAAAGATTCTTTCTTCAGTGGTCTTAACATTATTGTTTATCTAAAAATTATGAAAAAAGGAGAATAGGAGAAATCAAATTAGAAGTAGTGCAGGGAGTTCTGAGCTAAAAGTAAGCAAGATTCAGCAAAATTTCAGTTTCTGGTCAGGCGTTGGAACAGTCAATCACAATTATTGAGAAGAAACAACTGAACAAACTCTGTCTGCTGGGCCTGGGTCGTGTTAAGTCCCAGGTAAATGTTTGCTGACAAGGAGGACACAGTCACTCACAGCTTTGGAGGGTAAGCAGTCCATACTGTCCAGCCTGTTGATTCATACTCTTTAATAATATTCATTGCACTGCCTGTCTGCTTCAAAGACCTTTTCTCATGCGGAAACAGACACAGTTTGCATGTCCTTTTATTTGCGTCCCCTGTGACAGTGGACTGGCAAATAATTTTGTTTTCTGCCATGGACAGGCTGTTGAAAAAGCCACACTGACTTGCAGATAACATGTTTGCAAGAAGAGTGATAAACTTTATAGGATAACATCCTGAAAGCTGAAGTGAAATGACAGGATACAACTGCAGCTCACATTTTGTGTCTGAAAGGATGTTATAGACTCACTACTACTGCTCCTGGAGATGTGAATGTCAGGTCTTAGTCAGTAAAATATTTGATCCCTTCCTTGATATACCGCTGATTTTTCTTCCACCACTCATGTCATGTTTAGATACAAAGCAAAGAGTACCCTGATTTTGTGCATTTATTGATAACTGTGGAAGAAATGCAATAGCTAAGGCTGAAAAATAAACAAACAAGTTATGTTTTTACATAAGGGTAACTGGACACAATAACTATATTCATACACTCATTATTTAGGCTTGAAGAGGTAATTTTCACTGTAGGTGTTTAATAAGACACCAGGTGTCATCGGTAGGGCTGTACCAAGAACATTTGTCTTGTCAAGGGTAGTACCTGTGAAAAAGTAACTTTTATAATGTAGGCTGAACTGTGACCATGTCTATTAGTGCCCTCCTTCCAGTAGCCATGACTGCCAAGCTGAGTTATCCTGACATAAAAATAACACACACAGCTAACAAAAACATATCTACAAGCTCATGTCCATAATTATGGGGGGAAAAAAACCCCAAAAAACAAAAACCAAAAACTAACTTGTCATACTAGGAAAACCCCTATAATAATGTGCTGCTGTAGTAAAGAAATGGAACATTCGACTCTAGAACATGGGTAATTTAGCTGTTTCACTCTGAATTGCAAAACAATATATCCTCAGAATGGGACAAATACACCCATAAAAGAAGTATTAATTTAAAATTAATATTTTACAGTTAAATTTGAATTAACATTCTTTACAGTTAACTATAATTCTAGAATTTACACAGTAGAGGTAAAAATATTTCTCTTACTGTGTTATATGCATTCTTAATGGAGGATATCACAGGGTGACACTGTAGGATTATACTTAAATCTATGGAACTGTCTATTGGGGAGAGCTGTCCAAACAGTATAAAAGAGAAAAGCAGTTGAAATTAGCACCCACTTGATTTTAACTCTAAGTTAAAATGGTGAGGTTTTTTCTATAGTTTAAATTCAAAGATTGTTTTTGGTCTTGAGAGTCACTATTTTGATGTTATTTTCGACTTTGGCATAAAATGCAGGCAAAGGGAATTCTGAAGTCTATTTAATTTGCTCATCTTGGATCTGAAATACCCTGGTTCAATATCTTCCCCTACTTGATGAGTCTTGAATCCACTGCTCTCATCAAAGTCTTTTAGTGGTCAGGCTATTAGGCATTGCAAAGTCCCATTCTTTGTCTTTCCTTTTGATGTTGTTCCATTTTTTATAAAACCTTTCTATAGAAAAAAAAATATTCTCTTGTTTAATGATTGGGACATTTCCTTATGATTTAAATAGATTGGATGAAGTAGGAAATCTCCTGGAGACCCAGAGAGAGCTACACATCTCCAGGGTCTGTGATAAAGCCATTCATGTGAGAAAAAGGAATTCTTGGTCCAACAGCAACAGCTGCATGGTTTATTTAATCTGCCTCTTTTAACTTATTGTCTCACAGCTGTGGTAGGACTTTGAAGCTATGAATTATCTGTTTTTTTTGTAAATTATGCTCTCTGTGTATGTGGGAAGCATAATAACTGCTTTTTGTTGTCTTTTGTAGACAGTGAACTAACTGGATAATCACATATGGTCAAAATGTGTAAATGGTGTGTCAGAGGTCTAAACTGATGTCTCTTGGAGTAATGGAACTATTGTACTAAGAAAGAATGTGTGATTTCTCCACTATTAGGAGACTGTTGTGTTGGGTATTTACTGTGGAATGATATCTCTACTTGTTTTTATTCAATTAATTAAGAAGATGCTGGGAGCTACAATAGTATGAATGAAGCCTAATATTATACATTTAGGATGCAATTATATCAAACCTTTCAAGTAATTAGAGTTATGCTCTGAAGAAAGAACCAAAAAAGCCAGACAGAAAACAGTGGCTCCAAGAACATAATACATTTATAATATAATTTAGTGTAAAAGAAGAACTTCCAGATAAGCTGTAATGGTACATTCAGCAAGATGGCAAAACTTCATAATTAATAACTTGTTCAGTTATTATCAGGTGGAATTAGCAAGGAGTCTTTCACATGTAACAAAACACACCTTTCAGCCTTGCCATCGGATCATTTTTTTGTAAGAGCAGAAGACATGAATTGAGGTCTTGATTTTTTTTTTATCTGTGTTTTTATATGTGGGGTATACAAGCGAGGATGTGGATAAAAAAATTTTGAAAGCAATGAAAATCTTGCTTGATTTAATCTTCAGACTGGAAAATGTAAATACGACATCAAATTTCTCATCCTTTATTCTGCAATTTCCATGACATAAATGTATCTTATTTCTCAGGAAATCAGTAACAGGCGAACTTTCCTCGGCTAAACTGCTGTATATCTCCAGGACATGCTATCCTTTTCCATCCTCTTTCAGATTTCTTTAGTAGTAAGAGACATGCACTCATCCTCGTAGGGATTGCTCAGTACTGGGAGCTCACAGGCTGTGTCTGTTAATGGGCACTAGATTGTTAGTGTTATTGTTATTTTGCCAAAGACTACATCAGCAGAAAGAAAACATCATCAAACTAAACATAATTCAAATAGCTATGACCACGTGGTACCCTGTCCAGAACTGGTCATGACTTGTCCAAATTTCTCAGCGTCTATTCCTCCAGTTAGATGCTCAAATAAGTGAAATTTGGAGACAGAGAAGCTTTTTAGATTTCTTGTCATACTGTGGTCCAAGACACTGAAAAAACCCCAAACCTTACTAAAAAATGTAAGTTTATTAATTTTTTATTGCAAGAAGTAAGCAAAAATAGTTTTGTACTGTTTTGGATGTAATGTTTTCCTAATTAAAAATAGTATCCAATGCCACTAATGTAGCTTTTATAACCTAACCTTTTTCCAGCTTTTAATCTGTATGAGCGCAAACAATTCATAAAGAAAACATCTTTGGGGATCCAAAAGGGTGTTGCTTCTGTAGCAGTTGAAATAAGGAGCTCACATGCTGCATGTTGCTAGGATTATTTGAAAGCTGCGTGCGTCCTCCTCTCAGTCTGAGAGTACAAAACACTGCCCAAAAAAGAGCTCTTCCACCATGGATGTCTCTGTGGGATGCAGGCAGAGATAACTGGTTGCTCGTAAGGGGAATAGCTGCCTCCTGTGCCAGTCAGAATTTAAATAGGTCCGATACTGTTGAAATCCCTTTTTCCCAGTGTAGTGCCACGACTGGCCGGTGTGCACACATGACTTGTTAATAACGATAAGATCACGTGGAGCACGGTGTCAGTGGTCATCTTAAATATCTAGAATACCTTGACTATCACTTTTACAAGGTGAAAGCAGTGAGAATCGATTCATTTTGGAGGGGTTGGATATTTGCTTCACTCTGAATCCCATGTGCTACCTCGAGTGACTTCAGCTCCAGGGCCACCCTGCTCAGCTGGGAGGAAAGCTCAGGCAGGAAGATACTCTTAATGGGAGGCAGCCAAATCTGCCCCAAATCTCGCTGTGTAGTCAGGATCCCGTCTTGACTTGTCCTTATGGCTTTGACACCTTTTCCTGGTCTTAAAATTAAAGAGTTAAGAGGAAAAAAGGGTTTTACCTCTGTATTTATATAAGGGTCCCCAGGTGCGCTGAAATGCACATGAAAATGCACCCCGAAATGCCCACCAGAGAAATGGCCCCCCACGATGTGATGTGTGTGCAATTATAGGCCTTGCAAAAATTAGCACATCTATCAAAGATTCCCCAGTGAGGGACTCCAGAGAGACCCCTCAGCGAGGAACCTCCCCCTGGCTGGGCCTGGCTTTGTTTACAGAATGTGTTCTGGAGAGGCCCTCGGTGTTTGGGGTTTCCAGGATGTTTGGTCTCTTGGCTGAACGGAATATTGGGTCTAAGGGAAGTTATCAAACTTGAAGAATTATAACTGTGTGAGCTAAAAGCACTAAGAATACATAAAAGCTATATAAAAGAGTGTATAAAAGGGGTATAAAAGATAAAGCAAAAAATCATCATGGCATCAGCTTCATTTCCTTTTTATTTTCTCTTCTCTCTGGTCCTGGCTTCATAGGAGTCTTGTTATAATAGCGTGTTCAGGACACTGCTAGAGAAGTGCTGTGTTAAATTCCTGAGAAAGCTGAATTCCTCTGACTGACTGCTGAAACCTGCTCTGAAAGACAGTGTGGACCCTCCGTTTCAATTTCTTCACAAATAAAAAGGAAATTATGCACAATTCCACAGAAAGAGGATGCAAGAATACCTTTCTTAAACTACTGTATTTTATGCTGCAACAATTATTTTGGGGTTTTGCCCTGAGTGGTGAACTTACCACTAATGAGATGTGGTCTCATTAGTTGCATTATTTTTTTCATTGTTCAGGTAAAGCTTTATGGAGATTAAAAATTAAAAATTATTTATTTATTTATTTAAATTAGGGTGAAAGGCGACAAAGAGAGCCTCCTATTCTATGATTAGCATGCAAAAAATTTCCTGTTATCCTCAGAATCATAGGTATGTCTAACCTCATCACAGCTGCAAATCACTTTAATTGGCACAGAAACTGGGAAGAGCATAGAAAGGATCATCACAGACTTTTTGAATGATAACCCATCAGTTGACTAAAACAGTCACTACCCCACCTTTTTAGGAGATATGCTGAATATTTATCAAATTTTAATTATATTTGAAAACTTTAAATACACCATCTAGGACTTTGTCACAGTAACTTCTTTAAAAAGCTTCCATAGTGATAAAAAATTCAATTTTGCTCTGCACCCATGGTTCCATTCTTAGAATTACCTTCTGATTTCCTACTGTTATCCTAAATACTTTGATTTTTCTTTTTGCATATAGTATGCCTCCACTGTCCTGAAACATTGATTATGTACACTACACTTCAAAGCTTGGATGTAACAGGTCTCCCCGAGGCCATAAGTACTTGTCTTTATGTAACCAGTTCAGTGGAACTTTTGACTTGATTTTCAAGAAATTCTTCCAATATATATCATATATATATATATGTGTGTGTGTGCACTTATACACACATGTAAACGTATAAAACTAGATATGCCTTTATACATACTCATATCCAATAAAGAGAGTTGGTCTATTTTAAAAAGTGCCATTCACAGGACATGCATTTTTTTTCTCATCATCTAAATTGAGGATTCTGAGTTGCTGGATTTTTAAAAGCTTTATTTTCCAGACTGTATAACATCATCTGTGCCAATGAACACTAGGTTTTTTTCACTGCTGTTATCTTCTCTCTTTAAGTCTTAAGTTAGTTGGAAACTTTTTTTATGTCATTATTCATTTCTACAAAGAGGAATCTGCTACTGGTCAACTGTTGTCCTACAACTTTTCTTTAGTTTTCACCTACAGAACATTTGCCATCTGCTGTGGAACAGTAAAGTGTTTTTATTGGCATTATAGTTAGTCTGGACAGTAGCTCTGCTCCCTCATTTTGATGCTTTTTCCTGAGTTCTCCAGAGAGGCTTTGATCACTGACAAAACTGCTTTTTCATGACCTCATTTAATATGCAGAATAAGCTTCACTGCCAGGTGCCATGGTTTTCCTTTACTGAGATTTCCCTAAGGACATCCTGGCCTTTGTGTAAGTCTCCTTGTGACTCCATTGTTCTGCAAAAGGTAGGCAGGGCTGAAACTCCTAAATCTGCATTTGAAAATGCTCTTTCTGTGATTTTTTCTTTCCCTTTCTTCTATTTTTCAGTGAGACCATAGCCAACCCCTTTCCTGTATCTGCACATATTTGAAATGAGGTTTCTCTGGCTGTCTTCCACAGCCATATTTTGAACCCTGGGGCTTCCCGGAACAATTTTCTTCCACTCAGATTTTGGCTCTCACTTTTTATTCTGGGTTTTTTAAGCGCATACATCTAAATGAAAAACTGTTCTTGTACTGTACTGCATGCTGCCTCTCTCTTGGAACTATTGCACGCTTTATTATAGTTAGATATAGATGATAGTTTATTCTGTGTGGCTGAACATTTCCAAAGCAAATTTCAATCTTCAAAGTCATAATTAGTCTTTTGTCTGTCCTGCTCTCTACTAAAGACGTCTGTCATCGCATGGAGCACAGCACTAGTCTCACGGAGGACTGCACAGGTGTGTGAAGCTACTTGCTCAGGTTTTCAAAGTGCAAAATATGTGGGCTTTGTACTTCTGCCCCAAAATCATACTGGCCCACAAAAGACTTTATTAAATAAGACAGGAAGTGAAACTTTGGGAACCTAAATTATGGATTTGCCTTTATGTGTTAATTCATTTTGAATCAGAAACTCTTACATTGGCAATTATATTAAATCTGTTGGTTCCATCTGTTTCAATTCAGTCGAGCACTAACTGCACAATCGTAGCTTCATTAATAAATGAATTATGTTCAGTAAGTTTAAGTTCCAAAAGCAAATGGATTAAAGCATTTGTACTCTGTCCTAAAAATACCCTGAAGTACACAAAGTGAATAAATGTCTCTCTCTAAAACAACTATTGTAACGAAAAAATTGATGTTGCGCAAGCAGAATGTTGTACATCAAATTCATATTCATGACCTACCCAGTCCAGTGAGTCTCTGGGAAATGTTAAGTGTATTTTACATTGTAAAGACTTAATGGCTTACAGCCAGATAAGAATCTGTAATGTAACAATTTATAGGTCATATGACATGGAGTGAACTTTCACAGAGACTTCTATTTGCATTAGCACAATACAGTTTACAGGATGCAGACAGATCCTCAGCAAAGTACGAGACCCCCAGGTCAAGCTCTGGTCCATGAAAGCATTCAGCCTGCCAGCCCTATGAAAAATTGCAGATCTCACAGCTTGAAGAGCTTGAGTCTCAGTGATCCTCAGCATTTTCAGGTGATCCAGAACTTTTCAGGGGGTAGAAGGAAAGCAGCAAGTACCACAGCAACACGACGGTGCAGAGTGATATTTCACCCACGTCCCATGAGGTTTGCACAGTGACCATTTGGTTTCCTGGGAAGGGGGCAGTGAGTCTCTAGAGTTAAGATCCTGCAAGGCTGCAGTTTGAGGTAAAACAGCTTTGTGAGCTCTGCTGCAATTTCTCTGCTGCTCTGGGCAGCGTGGTCCCGGGGGAGCTGTGTAATACCAGGGAGTTACATGTTTGCACCTTCTGAAGGTCACTGCCACGGACTCTCTGTCATAAACAGAGTATTAACGCTTTTCATTACACATCCTTCAGGTTCAGCACGTGTCAGGGAAAGAAATGCCTTGTACCTGTGAATACCCCTGCCTGCAGGTGCAGGAGATTCCCGGTAGGAATAGCAAGTGAAGGAAAAAACGTGTTTCAGCCTAGTGCAGTTTCACTAGAAGGGCATGACACGGAGGTAGGAAAATAAGGGCCCGCTGATTCTCCAGCACAGCAGGGAGAAGGAGAAACGCAGAGAAAAAAATAAAGGAAATCAACTGAGCTGGTTCCTAACGTATATTATACAATTTATAGTTCATAATCTTTCAAATAGAAAGGATTTTGTTAGATAATAGCTCTGGGTGTTGATTTTTTTCCCTTTCTTTGTGATGCTGCGTCTTCCAGACTATCCCTTCTTTTAGCTGTTTGTTTCTTCCTTTTGAAATTAGTCTACGTTATTCCATTAAGGTTCAGAAAACCAAACAAATAAAATCACACAGCAAGGGATTAGACCTAGTCTTTAGGGGTTTAAGAAGACAAAATTAGTCTTATTTCTTTAAATCAGGCTTTTTTTCTTTTTTTCTTTTTTTTTCTCCCTCCCAAAAAAACCATTACTATCTCACACTTACAACCAGCCCCTGAGGCTGTGGAAAGTCAATCACACATCAGGAAGAGGTAGGTGAATATAGATAAATCCTGTTTCAATTTCATAGAAAGAATCGTGGAAGGCTCTGGGTTGTCAGCAGTCCCACACCCTCATCTTCTCAGTACATATTTCCCGCCTAGATCTTAATATGAACAAATGTTTAGGGGTAGAGAATCTGATAAATTGGAAAGATCTTCTGCACAGACTGTCCTGTGCTGTTCATGGTCAACAGATCCACTGCAAACCTTTAGTGGTCAGGAACATCTATAATTGTGAAAAAAAAGATGGGTGAGGAGTTCAGGCTCACTGAGTAGCCAAGAGTTTCGTTAAAATCATAGAATATATGTGTGTATATGTATATATATATGTGTTTAAATTGTTATCTTTTTCATTCTTAAACAAAGGATAAATTCAAACCTGGAAGAGAAAAATTTAAACATCCAGTCATTTTACTTTTCCCTGTAACAGCTAGTGAAAGAAAGTGATTCTAAATCAGTCTGAAAAAATAATCAGGCAAAATATGAAAGGATGTCATAATCTTTGCAAACTAAAATTAAGCTGTCACAATCAAAGTTAAAACTAATGCGATATCTCTGTAAGATGGCTGATGAATTTTTCAGCCTGCAGTGGCAAATCAAGCCAGCAGAACAGCGTGTGCCAGGTGCCGATTGAATGAATAGTGCCACATTCTTTTTTTTTTTTTCTTCCCCAAAAGACGCTGGCTAAAAGCATTTCAGTTCTCCTCATCTCCAGCAGGCTTTTTCCAACAGTATAATATTTTCACAGTTCAGCTCCAATGGACAGCTGTTTAATATTGGAGCGTTTCACTGCTCTGATTCACGTTCCAGTCCCACAGCCTGGAATGTGTACATGTCCTCAGCTTTGTAACCACGAGGGAGGGTTTGACCAGAAGGTGGTCAGACAATCCCTGCAACCTAAATTATTATATGATTCCATAGAATAATTAAAAAAAAAAATCTACAAATAGACTCAATTCTTCCTCCTGGATTCATCCACTCATACTGGAGTGAATGCAACTAAAGTAATTCTGCTTTGCACCTATGAAACCCTAGCCAGGGGAAGGAGGTAAGCCATAAAAAGCAATGTGATGCAATCAGCATGGCTATTTGGAGTTTAGTACTATTCTCAAAATAAATCTAAAAATATAGCTTAGCGTGTGTTTTCTCCAAATTAGTTTTATTTCTTTTTTGTCTGGACTTGTAATCCATAGTAATGATGCAGCGCTGCTATTCCTGCCTGCATGGTGAAGGGCATGTCATTAAATTTTCATTTACTGCAAAATCCTTTGTTGCACTTTTGTAAAGAAAATCAGTGGAAACTCCACTCCAGAAATGCTTAGGTGCTTGGGATATTATACTGATAGCTATGGGAAAAACAGCAACAAAATGCTGCAATAATCCTGTAGAAATATCATGTAATACTTTATCAACGTGCAAATTTTCTTGTAGTTGTCTACCTTTGGCTTTTCTAAATAATACGGCAATATGAATATGTTTCAGGCAATCCAAATTCCATTTCTATTTATTCCAGTTTTAATTTAGGCAGCTTAAGTGACACTTCAGCTCAGATGGTCAGATCCACCTGCTAAAAAGGCCAAGGCTGTGGGGTTCAGTCCCTGTGTGGGCCATTCTCGTAGGAGCTGGACTTGATGATCCCTGTGGGTGCTTTCCAGGTCAGAACATTCTGTGTTTCTGTGACTCACGTACATTGTAGTGCTGCTGTTGTTGATATATTTGTAATCCCCTCTCAGGAATTAGATAGTGTATCTAGCATTTATATATATATTTCATTATATATTTATATATATTTCATTAACAGCAGATAATATTTATATATATTTCATTAACAGCAGATAATGACAACAAAAAAAATGCCATTAATAAATATACATCAAGGCAGGCCCCTTAGAAGTCTGTGCTAGACATTGACTTGGAAACAAGCATATTTTTTTTTCACAGCTGCACATAGTAATTTTAATGTAGGGTTCTCTGATCGCGTTCAATTGACATGGTTTCAAGAGCAAGTATTGACTGCAGCAGTGTATGAGGCCATCAGAAAGCAGTTGATAATGAGCTCTGACACAGTGAAGATGGAATTTTTGCTTTAAGGTGTGTGATTAAGGTGTGTGAAATTACAAGTGCTGGGATAATGTGTGACAAATGGTGAAGGAGAAATACTTTTAGCTTTGAATCACCTGCTGGTCTTTGAAAAATACATGTTCAAATGATAGTGATATTATAAAAAATAGAAATTGTGTTTAAAAAAAATAGAGAACTGGGAAAATACAGCTTATTTTTCAACATCAATGATATGAATAGTTGAGACAATGTTGTACTATTGTATCATCCAGGTGTGAAGGATGTATGATGCACTTTACCCCGTGGAGCCGAGTTTATTATTGCTGACACTACTTGTATTTTTCCCATTTTTATCTACATCACATGGAAGAAGTGAGATATATGTAGTACAGATAAGATAGATAAGTGAGATAAAAACACTATTCACTTAAAAAAAAAATTTGGTATAGGCCTTTGCAGTTATGTACAGATGTAACTGAGTGCATAATAGCTATGCTAAAAGGGGAAACTACTCAAAGAAATAACTTAAATACCTGTCTCTTTCGAAAGTAACAGTCCGAAAAAGGGAAGTTAGCAATCTCTCAGTGCATACAGGATTATGTGTGTGTGTGCAGTGATTAAGAACACTGACAAGACACAACTGTGTGGCATGGGGAAGAGAAANAAAAAAAAAAGGAAAAAAAAAAAGAAAATCCATAGAAAATCAATTTTTAAAAGGGACATCAGTAGAAAGTGAATTTGAAGAGACTACACTAGCACAGAGAGTGAAAGAAGGGCTTTATGAAGGCATGAATCTAAGGAAGAATGAATTGAGTGACAGATAATTTGCGAACTAGAAATCTCCATTTGTTTCATGAAAGGAATGAAGGCATGGAGTGATTACTGAAGACTAGAGGGGAAGCAGGGGAAGGACTGCACAGAGAAAGCTTCCAGGAGAAATTTCAGAGCATTCTGGATGCAAGAATGAACCCAACTAAACCCTTGTAAGCGATACATGGGAGTTTGAGTTTGAAGTGCTAAAGGACTGGAACAATAGAAATGGATATCTTAAAGCCATGATCCTCAGACTAAAAGTCCCTTTTAAGGCACAAACAGGCTGCCAAGGAAGAAAAGTGTGGCTTTGTTGCACATTGTGAGGTAGCTGAATCCTATGAGACCTTAACAGTCTAAAGACACTCATCTTCTCCCACTCCAAGAACCTGAACATGAGGCATTTATGTTCTAAACTCCAGTGACAGAATTATCACTTGGGAAACACTTCTAAGCCTCAGCTTTGGGGGACTTTCGGAAGAGCACTATGGACAGTCTTAACTGCATTAGCTTTGCGGTGTGACTCAGTAAATGAGCACAATGGGGAGAGGAAAAAGACGCAAGAAAGGGAAAAAACCCAATAAAAATTGTTCTGGGAGACCACACGTCGAGAATACACATACAGGAAATGTTTTTGTCATAATTCTGATGTGTAACGATGTAAGGGTGTTTCTGACAGAGTATTAATGACACTGTGACATCGAAATTCAAATTTTTGGTGCAAGAGGTGCTGGCTGTGATAGTGAATTCACCCAGCTCTTGCAAGAATGTCAACAGAATTTTTGGCTCTGTGTCTGAAGAGAATTAAAAGGATGTGAGGGAGCTCAGAATGGCCTGGGATTGAATCTGATATTGATTCATAGTAAAGGAATTTGGGAGTGATGTGGATTGTTTAGAAATATTTGGCTCTTGATATTTGGCTGCTATAGATTTATGCTATAAATGAAGGACATGTTAAAAGAAATAGGCTGTAAGGGCACAAGTAGAAAAGAAGATAGCACTCTGCTAAATATAACACATATGTACTCGTTTGTTAGGAACAGGCAAAGGGAAAACTGGAATACTGTAGAGCTAGGTGATTGTTACATATGTATGGGGCTAGAGGGCTAGGACATGAGTCCTGGGATGCATTTGTCTTGGTGAAAATACAGGATAAGACCATGCTAATTCTGTTTCTGTTCAGTTTCTTTTTCAAAGAATGAGTGGTGATAGATGTTAAGCAGTAGTGCTGTGTAACATCATCCCACAGGTATCAAATGAATATTCTCTGGGTAGAGCAGTGGGTGTGATGATAGAAAGACCCTGTGAGAGGAGTTTCCAGTGGATTGTAATTGCCTTTACCAAGGAAGGTTTTGTGAGTAACAGATAACTGGTCCGGCTGGGACCAGATTATGGATGCATGTCCTACCCACGAACAGGGTGTGATCCCTGTTTCACTGGGGGAAACTCTTCCAGTCTGTACAAAAGGTTTGAACAGACATTGTGAAAGGAAACACAAGGAGATGCGTGAGATTGGACCTAGGTCATTCCCTTGAGATGCTTAACACACTTAACTGTTAGTCCTGATCCAGCCAATCTTTTTCTCGTAGGAGCGAAAGCACCTTGAATCTGTTAGGGTGCATTACCCAAGGCTCAGCCTCAGAGCAGGAGAATTGACAAAGAGCTTCAAGGCAGGAGTTGGTTTCCCAGGAAAGTTGAAGAAGACCCACATCTACCCATGCTTGTCTGTATTTACATGGCCATCATTAATAGACTGATCTAATTTTTTGGGGGGAGGAGGGGGTACATTTGGAAAAATTACAACTCTCAAAATATATTTGTATCTCTTTTTGTTTCTGCTGTATCCTACTGAGGGAAGACAGGGTTGTCTCTGCAGCAGAGACCTCAGCAGATGATGGTGATGTGGTAAATACAGATTTCTTCTTATCTACCAACATATTGTTAGTCTGTGAGGTAGCTGGTGCACAGTTACTCAGGACTCATATTCCCAGTGCTCCCATGGGATATGAAGGACTCCCACAGTGGAGGAAAAGCAAGTAACATCACGTATAAAACACACCTACAAAGGCCACACAGACCTGGGCTGTGAAGGCTCCCATAACCATCACTGGTTAGGCCAGCAGCATGCCTTTGGGAAAATAACTTTGCTATGGATTTTCACGTAGCGCTAAGAAAAGAAAAGAAAAAAAAACAAACAGAAATATCCTATCTTTTATTAATTTGTCATTGTTGGTTTTTCAAGGGGTTGTTAGGTTTTTTTCCATGACTGCTGCTTTTAAAAACATCTTATATGTGTCAAAAAAAGATGACATAGTATTTTCTATGTTTAAAAATTTCATCACTGTGTGTTTTCAACTTGGTCTTTCAAAAACAAAAAAGCATACCAAAAAAATGAGAAGAAAGAAGTGAAGAGAAAAATGTAACTGATCTATTTCTTCTTTTATTGAGCATTTCTTTAATCTTCTCTCAGAGGCAGTAGCTCACACAACTTAAGAACTTTATTTAAGGGGAAGCCCTTGTGAGGCAATTTCTACCTTTCTCTCAAGTCTTCATCCTACTTTTATATGGACAAGGGCCCAATAGCATACTATCACAAAGTGCCGTTAAGCCAGAGGCCTGTGAAAAGCATCCATTTAGGAGGCAAATATATTCTATATCTTTAGCAGAGAAAAGTTTCCATTTTTTCTCTTTTTCCCCCTAGACTTGAGGCTTCAATTTCCAGCCAGTGTGTTGCTATGATTCCATGATTTCCCTACTCAGAGCTGTTGACTCCAGCACCGGATGTCAGCTTCAGAAAAAGGGCACATCATCAGGATTTGCCCATAAGAAATACATTTTTAAATAAAAAGCATGGTCTGGACTAGCAACAATATCTTTTCCTCTGTGAAGCCAAGCAGCTAAGAGTGAAATGCTAATTAGGAATACATAAGGAAGTTTGCACTGTCTATCCAACTGAAATGCCATGAAATTTCAGCAGCTTCCTTTCCAAGTGTCTATGCCTCGTGTGTGTGTGAGCAACGAGCACGTAGCTGATTTTAATATGGGCTCCAAACAAGCACATGCAAAAAAAATAACATCTCAGAGACACCCAAAATGAAACTCCCTGGCTTACTTAGAGATGATAATAAAAGGAGCATTATTTATTTGGGTTTGGTTCTCAGTATTTCAGAACCACTGAACCTCTTTTTAAGAGACTGGAATTATTCAGGTAGGAGTACCAGAAACTCCAGTTAGCACCATTTCTGACAGACCAGCTATGAGCTCATTAGGTTTTTACTGGAAAGGTGTGTGTGTGAAAATCATCTTTAAATTGTTCAAACACCATCTCACTTTGCTCTCATTGTTGTCCTGACCTGTCAAGACTCCTGCTCTGATCCAGGGCATTGCTCAGCTGGCCCTGCCGTCTTTCCTGCTCTTGTCACGGAGTCTGGGCTGCTTTTTACAGGCTCCCCTGGCAGTAACAGCACAGGCACTGTACAGCATCACAGCCTGCGCTGCCCTGATCACACCGTGTCTTGTGAGACAGACATTCAGGCAGGTTTCATGTAACATCCTGTGCGCCTCATTTCTTCCAAAATGATCCCGATTTTGCCTCAAAGAAAATGCCTCTCTGCTGCATGGAGAGGTCCCTAAGTTGGTTACATGTTCAAAATTTGCACCAGATGTCAAAGTGATATGAACATCTCCAGCGACACAAGACAAGCTGGGTAACTGGGGTTTTATGACAGAATGGTAAATGATAAATTAGTTAGCTGTGATACAGTGTTAATGGTAATGGGTATAATTGGGCTCCATAAATGACATTCTTTTTTAAATGAATGGGTGAAGTTCATGTTTCTCTTACTTTTCTTGCTGAAATACATGTGACCTCTAAAGGACATGGCACATCATTTATGTGAATAAAGAAATAATTACTTTAAAAGAGTTAGTAAAAATATAGGAGGTTTTTTTTTTAATTAAAATGGTTTCTTTTCCTTTTTATATATAGGAAAATCTTAAATAAATATAGATCTAGGCTTTATGGCTAATAATGATATAACTTCCCATAGACTTCAGTGGAGTCAGAAAGATTTTACAAGCTCAGGAGCTACATTCCTATTCCTGTATTTTCCTTCTCTTATATTTTTAATTTCTCCAGTACATTCTCTGATTATGAACGGAAGCCTTAGGCAGCTAGGCAGGCCATTCTACAGGTCCATATTTATGCAGATGCTCCTTGTTTTACAGTACTTGTTCATTCCCAAGCAGCAGTAATAACTAAGGACTCCTACTGAAGGCAAATTCCGTGGCTGTTCTGCATGGTTTACCGCTGGCAATAATGAGAAAATACCACTTGCTTTAATTAAACAACAATAAATTAGAAGTGATGATTTACAGAGGATAATTGTTCTTTATTTATTAAAAAAATGTAGCTTGATGTGTGTTGTTCTTTTCATGCAACATCAACTTCTTTTTAAGTAGTCATCCTTGCACTTGCAGGGTTTGTGTTCATCAAGTGCTTGCTGTAAGGCTGGAAACAAATGGTGATTAAAAACAGTGTCCGTTGTGTTTTGAAGGAGCTAATGGCCCCCTTTGGAGCTGCTAATTGGCAAGTTCTGCAACTCCAGGCTTTTGAGGTATGGTTGCCATGGAAAAATTGCTTTGAAGTTGGCAGTTGTGAATATTTGACCACGATTTTTCCCAGTTTGGAGACAGGATGAAAAGCACTGTCATCTCTCCCACAGGGCAAAAGATAGCTGGAGAAACTGTGCAAAATGATTACCCATCAGAGTGGGCAGAACAGTGGCAGGTGATGACAAACAAAGTTTCCCCAATGGACTTAATTTCGCTGTTCACTGCGTGGTTTTTTGAGTTTTGCCTGTTTTGGTTTTGGTTGGTTTTGGGTGGGTTTTTTTTGGTCAGCCCTTGATCTGATTAGAAGATTTGTGCATGAGCCAAGGTTAGTGACTTCTGTTTAACCCAAGCATCTGTAAAGGAAATGCAGTGTCCAGCACTGGGAGATAAGCTCAAGTTCCTGCAGTACAACATAGAATTGCAAAAAAACCAACCCACTGAAAAGCTATTTTGAGAATTCATATCTTCTGTTTTGGAAAAGATGCAACCCGCTTTGTTTCGGTGTGACTGAGGGGTACTTTCGTAAAAAGCTTATATTATACCACAACATCAGGGAAAACAATGCATGGTTTACTCTCTCACACTGTCTTGTGTGATGGTCCCCACTGACATATTAGCAAGCTTAAAGTCCTCCCATCCTATTTTAACTTTTTTTTTAAAAAATCAGTTTGCAAGTTTGCCCAAAATTTAAACTGGGTGTCTTTGACCTTTACCTACATATTGCACTGAACGCAATAAAGACAGAGAGATGAATGTTACATATGAAAAAACACCCTATTCTTGTTTTTCTGACTTCTTTTTTTCTCACCATGACTCTCATAAAACATTGAAATACATGGTGGTATCACTGGACATTGACCAGTTTTCCTCAAATATGTTTGCTTTTATGCCTCAGCTATATACTTCAGTTTCCTTTAAAAAAAAACCTACTCATCATATTAAATTGTGTGTTCATATGGATACTGGGGATGAATCCGAGCAAAACAAACCCATCCTGTTTTTTGATTTAAAGTTAATTTGGAGAAGCTCTTTCAGGATGGATGAACAGTTTATTTTCTGGAGAGATATTTATCTATATACCATAAAAAGGTCTTTTTGAGGCACACTGACAGTGTTTATGATTCTTGTATAAAAGATTAATTTTGAATAAATCTTTACCTTATAATCGTCCTTAAAATACTAAAAAATTTTAAAGTATAAAACATAAACACAATATAAATATGATGTGATGGTGCAGAGAAAGCAAGGTTTATTTTTTCCAATTATCTAGTCTGACCTGAGGCAAATCAGACTTTCCTAACACCTTTTGAAAAATGAGTGCTTTATAGGCTTAAAATTTTCAGGTAGAAGTAATAAAACTGTGTTCATAAACAGTGAATTTTTTATGTAGAATTTGAAAGTTGTGTATTCTTTTCTTGTTTGAGATACACAAGGTTTACTTTTGGAATGAAAAGCAAAGTATTTTTGATATTAAAAAAAAGCATCCAAATCACTACAGCTGGGCATGGATTTTAAGCATATACTGGGATTTTGATTTCTAAAGAAATCAGTTTGGATCTGTCGGATAGATTTCATTTTCTTAATTGGTCACAGTGAACTATGGTTTAAGATGTTGCAATCCACTGTCTTTTTTTAGTGTATAATTCTCCACCCAAAGTGGTGCTTTTTATATTAAATGAAATTGTTCCTTCCTTTTCTTCTAAGTCACTAGAATAACCCTTAGGTGACTTTGTGGCTATTGAATACCAGTAATTAAGGCCAGGGGTTCCCTGATCCCCAGTTCTGTCGTACTAGCTGCATTGTCGTATTTCTTTTACAGGTTCAGAATTGTTAACACTTATATTCTGTCACAGGAGAGATTTATCTAGAGTACCTACAATTCAAATAACTTCTATAAAGAAGAACAAGTCAGTGCCTTGTGGGTTTTACTGTTGTAAAATGATCTGAAATTCAAACTGAGATGGTCTGGAATGTCAGAGGCCTCTGTGACAACTTGAAGCAATGAAAAAGAACAGTGTGGGCGCACATATTTTGGAAGGTAATATGGAACAGATTAAAAGTAATGTGAGGTGATAAACTTTCCATATTACATAAGAAAGAATGAGATGACATAGGATGGAACTAGATACAGAACCTCGAGCTACTGAGGTCAAGGTAAAGTCTTCTTTGTAGAACAGCAAAGAGAAAAATCACAACTCTTTGTACTTAGAAGCCCAGAATTCTCTTGAGCATACTTTGCATTACATTCTTTAGTACAGGAAATGCCAAAAAACCCAAGTAAGTGTGAAATGCTACTAAAAGAAAGGGTAAAAGATAGCCGATGTTGATGATAAAAGTAATGTGAGCCAGAGAAAAGATATGTTGCACCACAGGAAGCAGATTCAGAAGAAGAACTCACTCGATATTTTAATCTGACAGTCAAGATGCTGGACTTAAGCTATAAATAAACTGAAAGATGTCGTTCCACTTTACAGCTTCTTCATTTGTGAAGCCCGCTCAGTATGTCTTTTCTCTATCATATAGAAGGCCATTTCTTCAAATTCCTCACTTATGCCAATGTAAATATTTGTAATCAGTTTTAAAGGATTCTTTTTTTTCCCGTGTCCTGACCAGATTTAAAGTACAGAATATCTCTTGCAGGAGCATGACTGATAACGTGATAAAGTGCAATGGCACTGTAGGTATTGAACAGACAGGACTCTCAATGTACTTTTGCTGTGTACATCAGCTGGGGTCTGGCTCTGCAAGTAAAAGACCAGTATGGCTCAGAAAATTGGGCTTTTCCATTCCTTTTCTGCTCTGAGGATATGCATGTTACTCTGACAGGTGTTTTTACTAAAATTGAGCCTCATACCAACAGTTTTGTTTGAAACTCAATAGAGGCAGACTGGCCTCTCCACTACCATGCGAGGACAGAGCAATCACCTTGCAGGATTCGTGCCCAGTAAGTTTTAAACTTCCCCCATTCATACTGGCAAAACGCGATCTGAGCGCCAAACTGTTTTGGGAAGGATGACTCCCATCTCACTAAATCAAAAAGTAAATATATCAAGAAGATCAAGATTCATTAAGTGATAGTCTCTCTTCAGCATGATGTGCAAGGCTAATTATAGAAGAAGATGTGGGCTTAGCTTACAGGCTCATCTCCAAGGACTGTTTGATCGTTATGGATAATTACAAACATGAAGAAATGTTGCATGATCAAAACCTGTCCCTTTCCAGGAAATGCCATCATCGCTAGACTACAGAGTCATACATATGTTTGCACTCTCATTCTGGAATAAAAGAATCTTGAATTTGTTTTTTTTCAAAGGAAAAACACTCTGACATGCAGCATGGGAACTCTCATCCCTTCATTTCACAGGTGCATGAGCACTACTGAAGTGGCCAGTACCCTGGTAATTAGGTCAGTTCCTGCAGTGATGAACATTTGAAGCTATTAAGCAAACCAGGGGATTGAAACCAGGATCCATGTACTCTACACTGCTGTTCTAACCACTGGGACACAATGGTAAGGGGAAAAAAAAAATCTTTTCTTCTTCTTTAAAAAATGCTTATAAACCATATAGAAATTCAAAGGATATAGAGGACAAACAAGCAGAGACTATGAACTGTGAACAGCAGGAAAACCTACTCACCATCCTGATGGAACCCTTTATTTTTAATTCTTGTTATGAGGAACATGGTCCAAATCCAATTCTTCTGGATCCCTTTCCAAGACACAGTAACTCCACAGATCTGGAAACCATAAGGATAACACTTGGGGACTAGATGTTTGAAACTTAGCTGCTTCTGCCTTCAGTAGTTATTTCCTAAATAACTTTCTTAATGTAGTGCAGTCATGTAATTGTTACTTCAGTTTTTCACTGGGTTTTTTTATGCCTACGTTTTCTTTCCTGTGATAAATCATAGGTTAATCTTCCAGAGCTTGCTTTTTCCCCGCCCCCCCCCAAGTTTATTTGGACAAAGGTATAATTGATTATCTTTATGGCCATTTATACTTTGAAGTGGTATTTAAAATATCAGTATTTCTATGGGCTCATTTTATTTCAATGAGCATGGAGGATTTGTATATAATAGATGTACTTGGCTCCGTGCCTGCAATGCATTTTGCACAGCTCTTCCTTCTCTTTCTAAATGTACCAACGACAGAGTCCCACTAAATTCATTAAGGAAGGATAGACAACGTTATTCAAGTGAAATGCCACACGAGTGCTTTTAAAATGCAATGTTTACTGTCCTTTTCCAGCAGTTAATAACAGGCTGATGAGAATTTAGCGTGCAGAAGAGGGGAGACCTGCAAGACATCATAAGCGCTATTGATTTTTCTTAAGTGCTAAAGCTTTTAAAGGGATTCCTACAAAGACACTTGCTATATGGAACAGGACTCTGTGCTTTGTCAATTTAGCTGGACAGTTGAAGAAAGATATAGACTGGAAAAGTCAAAGAAATGGGGAGACCTCTGGGGTTAATAAAAGTGAAGTTAGGTTCCTCCCAAATTGCTTTGTAGACAATTGCAAAGGCATCACAACCATTCAGCTTCACTCCGGTGCAGCATCTTATGCAGGAGGTGTTATCAGTCCCGCTCTTAAAAGGTTGCAAAGAGAGATCCAGGTTAAGTTATGCTTCAAAACTCCTCAGAAATTGGGGATTCAGCCAGTCACATTCATAACCTCAGATCAATATCAACCATATGCATGACAAAAATCTCTCTCATAGAGCCAAATTCACAAATAATGTCACAATGCTAAATGTTCTGTTTCAACCTCCCATTACACTTGCTGTTGCCTTTCTGACAGATTACTGCATGTGGCACTCATCTTACCATGAAGTGTATACTTTCCCAAGGCCAATTGCTGAGCAAGAGATCCATCAAGGCTCCTGAAATGCATTTTCAAAGAGGTTAAAGTGATCTGGTGATGCGCTGAATTTGAAGTGTTTTTCTACTTAGAAAACCAAAGTCCAGAAGGCAGCAATTTAAAATGAGGTTAGGAAGTTATTTACAATATATTTGTTCCTCCTATATGGTCAAAGGCATGTTTTGAGGCTTTTTGTGAACGTTTTGACAATGTGAAATGAAGTATCAATAAATTAAGCTGAGCTAGTTCAAAACATTTACTGACCTTTTAACTTTTCATGGGGTAAGTACAGATCAGATATCAAAGCTGAAAATCGGAGTATTTGTTATAAACAATTTACAGGGAGGTTAGAGATGCAGCAGTAGGCCAGAAATGTGGTACTTATGTAGCCTATAAACAAATCCTTCACTAGCTGAAAACAAGCCCAGATTTTTGCCTCAAGCATGCTTTAATCTCTACAAGGAAAATAATTTCTGCTTTGGTTTTGCATATAATTACAGCACTACAGAAAGAGATGTTGGCTGAGTATAAATACACCTATCCTAACCTTTGAGGGTTTGCATGTAAAGTGAAATTTGGTCTTTCCAATAAATCAGTAAACATCAGGAACTCTCACAGTGCTTGCTTTAGTTTCGTTCTGATTTTGAAAGATCGAAATTGAAAATTTTTCAGCACTGAAGTTTTGTGGTAAAATCTAAATCAGGAAAGCAATGCAGGGGCTTAAAAGACAGTTTGCCACCCTGGGTTTTTTTCCTTATCAGCTATGGGATGTGTCAGAGCTATTCCTGAAGTCTCCAATCTGTAGTAAGATTTATGTAAACTTTAACAGACAGAGGGCTAACTCTTCTAGGCTGGGGAAGGGCCTTTTACCTTGCTTTTGTTACATAAATAGTGTGAAAATGAGAGGCCAGGAAACCCAAAAAGATCAGGGCACTGTGGAACGAGTGGAGCTGTAGAGCGTGAATACAGCAAAATGTAAGACAGGATCAGGAACAGCCCGTACCCAGTAACAGAGGTAAAGAAGGGGGCAGAGGAAAAGTTCATATCCTCAGGTGAATACCATGACATGTGCAACTCCTGCTGCTTTTTTGAGAAAATTGATTAAATCTTTGTGAGTTAAAGTACTAAGAAAAAAAAATATTAAAAGATACCTCTACTTTTCAGACAGATCTGTTAATAAATAACCTGAATTGCATTGCAAATGGTTTTTATTCTCATGTACATAGAAGTGAACAGTCTTTTTCAGAGAAAAAAAAAACCTCTTATGAATAAAGGACTCTCTAAGATCCTGCAAACCAAAATAAGTGTGAAATCAGCATTATAGCAGCCTTTGAGGACCTAAAGGGGGCCTACAAGAAAGATGGAGAGAGACTTTTTCCAATGGCAAGTAGGGACTGGACAAGAGAGGATGACCTTAAGCTGAAGGAGGGTAGGTTTAGATTAGCTATCAGGAAGAAATTCTTTACTGTGAGGGTGATGAGGTACTGGAACAAGATGCCAAGGGAAGCTATGGATGCCTCATCCCTGGAAGTGTCCAAAGGCAGGCTGGATGGGGCTTTGAGCAACCTGGGCTAGTGGAAGGTGTCCCTGCCCATGGCAGGGGGTTGGAATGAGATGTCTTTAAGATCCCTTCCAAACCACACCACTCTATGATTCTATAATTCTGATATGATAAATTAAGTTTAACTTGGTCTCACTTTTTCCTTTTGCCAAAAGCTTTGCCAACAAAAGGAACCCCCCACTGCCAACATCCTCTGAATTACGGTAGGTAGTGTACACATACACTTGCACACTTCTACACTTGGATATTTTCAATTACCTCAGCTGTACTTTGGCGTTTTGACGCACCTGCCTTATTTTTCATGGGGAAAAATAATTATGAAATTACTATTAAGAGAGCTCCAGCAGAAAGGACTGCCAATCAAAATGTAACATATTGAAAAGGTCAAGTATTTCACTTTAATACATTCAGAGTTAGAGCTCTCTTTGTTCTTCAGTTTCTTCAATGCTACAATTAATTCAATTAAAGTAACTTTAAAGCTAAGAAATGTTGTCATAGATCATAACCTTTAGAAATGTCTGCAGTCTTTCTTACAGATTTACCTTACTTAGCATATTTTAATGATATCTCAAGGAAGAGTTGTGTTAAGTGCTCCTGGCTTCTAAAAAAAAAAAAAAAGAAAAATTAATAAATAAGGAAGCTGTCAAAAACATACAGAAAGATTCAGAGGTACTATATTTAAAGATCAATACCCATTCATACAGTGAACTGGACATAGAAAGACAGAGAGGAAAAAATAGAGTACTGGGAAAAAATTAATTACTATAAAATGTTTAATATATCCGCCATCGGCATCCCTGCACTTTCTCTCAAGAAAGGATGATGGCTGTAGGGTGGGTTAAAGGAGATAACAGGATGAAAAGAAGGTAGAAGGAAGCATATAAATAGGAATTTGAGTGACCGCCCTACATGAAGAGCTGACCAGCTGACTGAGGTGATCTTTCAAAACATCTGAGGAAAAACAAAGTTGGGTTATTCCATCATTTTGAACAGGACTGGCATGGGAATGTTGCATGCCAATCAGCACCAAAAAGGTGGTAGAATACCGCTGGGCAGGCAACATGTCTGTCCTGATCCTTTTATCCTTTTGGAGCCATCTCGGGAAATGGGAATGCCGCTGCCATCTGCTCTGCAGGAGGACTAAACTGGTTCCAATGGATCAAACCATCTCCAGCCGGTCTAAACCAGAGCAAATTGGTCCCAACCTGTTCCAACACATTTAAACACATTTAAAACAGATCAAACCAAGTAAAACCAGTTCAAACTGTTCCCAGCTGGTTCAAACCATTTGAAACTGGTTCCAACCAGATCAAACCAGTTTAAAATGGACTAAACTCATTCCAACTGGTTAAACCAGTTTCAATCAGTTTAGACCAAATCCAACCAGTTTCAACTGGATCAAACCTGTTCAGACAGGTTCCAACCTGTCCTAACCAATTTAAACCAGATTAAACTGGTTCCAACCAGTTCCAGTCGGTTGAAACTGGATCAAATCAGCTAAAACCAGTTGAAACTTGTTTTAAATGCTTCTAACCAGTTCAAACTCTATTAACCTGGTTCCAACTGGATCAAACAGGTTCCAAACAGTTTAAACCAGATAAAACCAATACAAACCATTTCCAAACTGTTGTAACCAGTTTAAACAGGGCTAAAATGATTCCCACCAGTTCAAACCAGTTCCAACTGCTTTAAACCAGATCAAAACAGTTCTAGCCAAATTAAACCAGACTAAACTGGCTCCAACTGCTTCAAACCAATTGTAACCAGATCAAACTGGTTCAAACCAGTTCCATTCAGTTCAAGCCATCTTACAATTGACTAAACTGGTTCCAGCCACCTAGCTTGGTGACCTCCAAATCTGGGAAGCAAAAAAACCCCTAAACCAGCCAGAAAAGCCAGCTGCCTCTACCTCCTGTCACTAAAAGGCCAAGCTACTGCCAGCAACCCAAGGCTGTTACCCGTGAAAGCATTTTCAGCCAGGAAACAGTCACTGCTTTCCTCAGCTCCCTTGAAAGAACGGAACAACTGGCAACTGATGTGACATTTTCCAGCCTTTTATAATCCCCTTGATCCCTCAGAGGGGATGGCAATTTCAAGATTGAAAAACACTGCTCAAAAGAGTTTTTTTCAATTATTTGCAAGAAGAACTTAAGGATGACAGTCAAATATTTTATAAGCCAGGGTTCATCTGCCTCTTTTTTGACCCCACACATTACTGGCTTGTGCTAAACAAGAAGGTACAAGGTAAAAATGCTCTCTTCTCATATGTGGACCCCCCCCAGTTAAGTGTTATTTGGTAGGTTATGTTCTGCAGGTTAGGAAATGCAAGTTTAAAGCAATGTGGATATTTATGTTCCTTGCACCACCCTGGGACAGTCTTCGCTGCCATGTTGAAAGGAATGGAATGAAAAAACCCACCTCAAAAAGGAGTCATTCCTTTCACCAAAGTACTGATGCATTTCTTAGGCAAGAATTATACGCAGTTGTATTTAGATATATGAATACTTTTCCCTTCCCTCCCCTATGTCAAAGTCTATAATACCCCTGAATACCAAAATAAAACAGCAAAACAAAATATGGATTATTTGTGTTCACACTCTGTATTGTTTAGAAGGAAAAGTATTTTTCTGAGCACCTTTTTTTGGTGCAATTACTAATAAAATTTGCAGTTTACACAAAAATACCACTGTTTGTTCAAACATGGCATCTCTGGAAGGCATTAGTTCAAAGATACTGTATTGATTTAAATTGAAATGAATTACCTTTCAGGGAAAATACATTAACTTCAGTGGAGAGACATGGCAGTGAATATAAATGAAAATAAAAATTATTTCACTAGACTATTTTGGCCTCAGTTCACATGATTTTTTCTTCTTTTTTTTTCTTTTGTGAAATAAATTGAATCCAAACCAACACTAGCTTATGAGATTGTATATGTATGAATTTCAACAAGGATGAAAAAAAGATGGAGAAATAGAAGAGGTATGAAATATGAATCAGATGGCCTTAAGGTCCTTCCTTTCCCCAAGGATTTTTCCTACCTACCCTTATTTATTGTCTGATTTAATAGACACTTGAGGAATTTTATTTTATTATTTTGGGGGAGGGAAGAGTAAATCAATTTAGGCACTTAATGGGATTTCTGCTTTAAACAGTCCTGTGAGCAGACTGATTAATGTATTTTATTTTGTGTATCTTCCAGAGCAATGAAACCATGTGATTTTTGTCCCACGTTGCTTCTCATACATAATATTTTTATGAGAGTCCCCACTAAAGAATATACACTTTGAGTCAGAATTTTTCTCTACTTACTAAAATTGAATTTGTATCTTAATCTTGCAAATAAGACTTGGTGCACCAGAGCTAATAATTTGCATTCTGAGGATCACACAACAAGAAGATGAACAACAACTACAAAAAAAGAAGTATATAGGTGTGCATATATATACATATGTGTGTATATATATATATGTATGTATTTATATAATCGTTTTGGGTAAATTTGTTTTACTCTCAAACGTGAAGTCATTATAATACACGTGAAAATGTGGACTGGTCAAGTAAGATGTCAACGTTAAAGGCTTTCATCAAACTGGAGGAAGGAGCTGACATCTTTTCTACAACTTAAGTCAGTATTATACAGCCACTACGTTAAACTACACTTGTATTAAATTGTGACTTTAATTCAGATTTTTGTATAAGTGTATTTAAATTCAAACAAACTCCACTCATTATTCCCTCTGTGCATCTCAGCTACCATTTTGGCAATGTTGTGATGAGTTGGAATTCTGTTGTTCCTCTTTGGACAACAGTACCTTACCTTTTATTGATTTCATTTCGAGTCTTTATTCCCCAGATAATCTTTCTTGGGGGCCATCCAAACAAGTGGACTCAAGCCTTGAAGGAGGGAACAAGATCTGCTGTGACATTGAAGAAGGATGGTGAATGATTGCATTAGTTTTGAGAGGCTGAGGGTAGAAAAGAGAAGGAAGAGCTGACTGTAGGATAGGCAATGGAGACGTCATCCCATTAGGAAAGTGAGTGCAAAAACAAGCTGGTGAAGAAAATGCAGTCACTGGAGACTCTTAAAATGTATGTCTTCATACTCATGAACCAGTCATGGTCTGGAAAGGGTTGAAAGTGGAAATTCTGACAGCACAGAATTTTAAAGAAACCAACCAACTGTAAAACAAACTGAACTTCATGTGTTACCTTTATGAGGCTGTGCTCATTAAACCAGAAGATGCAATTAAAGCTGTAGATATTAACTTGTTAACTCAATCACAAAACTCCTATCAAAAAATAATTCTGAGCCTCTCTATTTTCCTAACGAGTTCACAGCCGCTGACTGAGTCACCCAGAAATGTTTTTGCACAAGGTAAAAGAGAACAGTTTGGATGATTTGGTATTGAGCACCATTTTTCATCTCAGCGTCACTCTCTTGCCTTTGAACTCTATCTCAAGAATGAAATACAATGGTTTGATTTTCATTAATGGCATTTAATGACACACACCCTGATGATACACCTAAAATCAGTCCATCACGTGGAACAAACTGGAAGTTCACTTATACTTCAAAGAGGTAAAATTACTTAATGGTAGTTCACTTTGTTGGTTTCTTCTCCAATGTCTGGGGCATATATCAATATATTTGCAGGGATCATATAGCCAGCCACTTGATGTCACCATAACTCCACAGAAATATTGCTCTTCATGCACTAACAGGGTGCAAATAAGTGGCTGAAATAGAAATGTGCTGGGAATTAATGTTTCTGTCACTAGACATATGAGGTAGATAGCGTGCATCATCACATTTATTCTCCTCACAAAGAGAAAGCGTAGCTAAAGAAAAGCTCCTTTTCGTGTTTGCACTAAAGATTACTTTTAATTAGGAAACTTGTCTGAGAGGAATTAGATTTTTTTTTTTAACAAAGAATGAGAAATACTGGTGAGGAAAGAATACTGGCAAAATCAGTAACACTGTAATTAACTGATAAAGTTAAGAGTCTTCTTTGGGTCAGAAATATTTGTTGTTGCTGAGTACAATTTTTCTTCGTTGTTATTAGAGACTGAAAAAATATACTTTGGGCTTTTCTGGAAATCCTTTGTATATGTGAAAAACCTCAGGTTTTTTAGTCCAGTGTCATGATTCAGTTTAGCAAAAGGATTAATGCCTTTTAATATTGCAACAAAGGCCAGAATCATACCTTACTTGAAAATTTCGTTTATTAAAAATGTGATTTTTCATTGGTTTTATTCAGTTTACGATGCAAAAGTGCAACTGATGCACTCAAGACAATTCATCTTTAGGTCCTTTATAAAGGAAAGGTAAAAGGCAGTCTTTTAGCCTGAAATTTTAATAAATGAAGGATAAGCTGTGGATGTGCTTGCTAATATCCAGCCATCTACCATAAAATAAAGTCAGTTTGAGCCATATCAGTTTCTACTCAGCTGGTAACCTGCTTTTCTCTCCAGTACTTATGTTACATTTCTACAAACAATATATTTAAGGAATAAAAGCAGAGGAACAGAGCTTTTTCTGAGAATTAACAACCTCCTGAGAGCCAATGATCCACAACCCTGGAAAGGGTCATTAAACCCCAAAGAAATGTCCAGTGCTGAAGCTGGTACTGATATGAGCTGAAAGTGTGTGTATTTATCTGCAGAAAAGAATGGGGCAGGCAGAATATGTGAAATTTTTATTTCTACGTGTGACAATGTCTTTAGCAAATCCATTAAATGATGCTACTGTAACTGTCCATTCCAGAAATTTCAGTCCTTGGTGGAACGTGAGGAAATGTATTTGATTATGTGGTTCTTGGAAGAATCTACTAACATGACACTCAGAAAAGACTGATAAATAGTTCTGAGGGAAGAGAGTAAACAAGCAAAACCAAATGGATTATAAAGCTGCCTGATAAACTGAGGAGACAAAGGAAGAAGAAAAAATAATCAGGGGAAGAATAAATTAGAGGCAGCAAAAAAGTTGGAGAACAAGAAAAAAAAATTTGTTTTCACATTTTGGTAGTTTTCTCGATAGATTTGCGTGCGAAAACAGAACTACTCTAACACCAATATATGGAATTGCCTAATGGATATATTTCAGATGAAGTTTGTTTTTGGATGACTGACTCTATTCCAACATTATCCATGTGGATAAATTTAATATGTTATTTATTTATTTATTGTCCCCCAAGAGTGGTGTTCTGTCATGGACAAGCAGAAATTCAGCAATTTCTACAAGAAATTGGAAACTACATTAGACTTCGTGGATCATTGACTTGAAGAGGCTAAGCAGAGTAACAATATGCTTTGTAAAGGACAGAGCACTTTGAGAGGTATGGTTGTCCTTCTTTTTCTGATTTATATCTCTTCTCCCAGCATCTGAGGGGCTTTTTAGGCATTCAGCTGCAACTGCTTTCTCTCTACTTTGGATAACCGTTTTTTTGAATTAAAAAAGTACTCAAACTGGTTTTCTAAACAGACGTTACTGTTGATAATATTAAATCTCTTGACAGAGATCATAAAAGGATATTCTGGTGCAGAATAAGGAGCTAACGTGGTTTTATTAATTAAATCTCCCTTGGTAGCTATGGGGTATTGCTTCACCTATCCAGAACAGATTTAACTTCTTTGAGTCTGCTATTTGCCTTAGGGCTTTCTTTCAAGTATTACTGAACTTCAAAGCTTAGGAGCTTGGGTTTTCTGTAGTCTTGAAGTATATCAGATATTGGATGCCAAGTCAAGCTACCCAGTATGAGAGAAAAGCCTGACCTTAGATTTGTCATTCAGCCTAGGGCTATCTGAAGGTGGAAAAGAAGGCTCTGAGACTAGATGGAGCTGTAACAAAAGCTATTAAAAAAAAAAAAACAACTGGCAAAATATCATGTTTCATATTCTGAAATCCAAGTCCTTAACATAAAGCTTGAAAAGATGCAGTAAGAAAGAAGCTATACAAATGGAAAATGTATTCCTCTAGGTATTAGAAATACCATGGGCGTTGGAAGTGACTGGTTTTTTATGCATTCTATGCACTACTGTAGCAAAACATATGATATCAGTGGTAACATATTTTACAGTCAAATCTTTTTCATTCAGCCTCATACAGGGTTATGACCAGCAGTACACATATATATGGCCATAAAAGTGTCCTGTAAATAAATTGTAGTTTTAATTTCTCTTTGTGGTAAGAGCAGCGTATATTTTAACTAATATATAAAATACCAAGCCTTGGAGACACCATAAAGGACGTTAGAAAAAGATAAGCTGTTCAAAATCCTGGTGTTTTTTATGGTAATAATAAACCATGAATAAGTGCATTCATGTATATTTCACATTGCTTATTGCTGCCTCACTACTGTTATCAGTTAAAGTTTCATATCAGCAAAACCATAAACATAATTCAAAAAGAATAATCAGGAATTTATTGCCACTAATAAAAAAAAAAAAGGCAAAACAGAAAATGCAATTTTCTGTGATGTCTCACAGTGCTTATAATTAATTTGAGATAGAAATTGAAATTAAATTACACATTATATGCAGTTGAGGCTTTTTGGGGAACCCATCAATAGGTCATTTTTCTGAAGGGTATGTTTACAATTGCACATTGATGAAACACATGCATTAGAATGCAAATGCAAGGAAGAGAGTCCAGAAAAATGCGCGAGAGCCATGTTCTCCTCACGGTAAGAGTACTCTGACTTTTGTGCATATTCTTAATCTTTCTGGCATCTCCTTCCTGAAAACATAATTCCAGGTGCATTAAAGCTCTTGGCAAGATTATAATTACCATCAATGGTTTTCAAGAAGGCCCTGAGATAACAGAATTCTTCTATTAGCAGGTGCGAACGACTCTTCCTGTCCTATTTTCTCTAATTTTACAGAATAGTTAATAACTTGAGGTGTAATCAAATATAATTTTTCCTGATTTTACACTTGTATCTAATCCCACTGACTTGAGTGGAGCAGATCCTGATCTATGCTCCTGTGAAGGAAGTTACCAAAATCGGATTCCAGCCATTTTGAAAAGGTTTTTGCTAGTGTGTCTACTACCAATTATCTTCTAGTTTTTCTTAACATATATTTTTCGTTTTAAAATTCAACTATAAATACCTAGTAAAATATTTAAGTTTATGAGAACACTAAGTATGTACTTCCACCTTATTTTTTTAGAAGATATAGACATGCTTAAAATAATGTTTATGTTTCCTTTCTAAATAGAAATGCTTTTTAAATATCATTCCTCAAGATGTCTTTAAATTAGATTCGACAAAAGATTTTTTAAAAAATGTGCAGAATAAGGTTTTCTGAATTGCAAATTAGGGTCAGAGCATTATAAGTAACTGAGGTAGTATCCATTTCAGTAGGTCTCCAGGCTTTCTGTGCCGGAATTACAGTGCCCTCATCCTGCAAATTCTCACTTGTGTGTCAGCAATCTGCATAATTTAGTCTGTTTCAAGAAATGGTATCTCTACCTGTCTATCTGTGTGTGTGTACTTTTAGCATTTGCAGGGGTAGATGTCTTGAGTCCTACATAATCCCACGAAAGTTAATTTTATGGATTCAGTGGATTTTCAGGCCACATTCTTCCAGCTCTGCAAATAGCAGCTGGCCTGTTTGCACGAGCAGGAATTGTGCTTTCTAGAAAGGAAGTGCTGTTTTCATTACCTGTTTCCTTCTTCAGTTTGGGGGAAATTGGGACAGTTTCCAAGGTTCCAAAGAGTTACAGAACTGCTGATTTCTGCAGAGCAAGCTTCTTTCTTTCACAGAGAAACTTCAGCGGTCCATTCTGCCCCTGTGATTGTCTTCTAATGTTCCTTACCACCCACAGTCATCTGCTCTGCATTTCTTCTAGTTTTTTACTGTTTATTTGCATTTTCTCCTCAGAGGAATAACGTCTTCACTTTTTCTGCTTAGTGCCATTTTCATTACTAATCTAGCACCCTGGTTTGGAGGTCTTGCACATTATTAGGTTTTGTGAGCAGGCACTTTACAAAGCTGCTGTCCAGGTTCTGATAGTATGAGTCTCTTAGAATGCAATAGATTAACAAGCATGCATTTGTACTCATTAATATAATGCTATTCCAGCAGAAATCTCTAAATTAACATTTTCTTCGGCTGTGTTAATTTGTCTAGTTCAATGAAACTAATTCAGTTATACCTTATGACTAATTTGATGGAATCTGTTTTTCTAACATTCTTTTTACATTTCCCTCATTACTGCAGGTGCTAAAAAGGGGAAGACTTTAATTTAATAGTTTTAAAGATTTTTAAGAACAGATAAGTACTTCATTATGTGTGATGAGTACTACCTTTTCGACATAGGCATCTTTTAGGACCTTTGTAGTGACAAGTGCCACTTTCTGACAAATGTCAGAAATAGGGCTAACAGCACTGGGACTATTACCAACTCATACATGTAATAATAACATGTACAGAGATATACAGAACAGCTATTTCCTTCCTTCTAACTAAAATTTATATAAAGGAGATAAAGACCTCCCTCAGGTCTCCTTTCTGAAAACCTCTAAACTTCCAGTATTTAATTTTAAGCCATATTTTCTTGATCACTGATCAGCCTTTTTGCTATTCTCCTATCACTGACTGGCAGGTCTGAATTTTTATTTCAGTGCAGTCCCAGAGCTGGGCAGACAATTTATGATCTGTGTGGTAGAAAGGTTATGCTCCATGTTTTACTGACAAACTCACATTTTACATCCCAGTAGCATGCCAGTCTTTCTGAAAACAACATGACATTGTCACACTGAGATTTCAATACATTCCCTTCTCACAGGTCTTTTGTGCACAGCCAGTAATTTTGAGGTGGTACCCATTCACAATGTAAGAATTCATTACATGCCTGTACAAGGGGGGACTTTGAAAAATTGAACCACGTGTCGCTGGTTTTCTTTTTTTGACTGATTTCTCCAGCCAGTCAGAATCATTTTACATTTGAACCCATCTCCTAAAGGACTGCCAGCTTTCCAGAATGGGTGGCATCTGTAAAGTGAATATTCCTACTCTCTTCTGTTGGTTGGCTCATTCAAAAAAATAGTACAAGGCTCAGAACAAACTTTTCAGGAATTATTGACATATTATTCCAGTTTGATATTGCATAATATTAAGTGCCCCTTGAGTATGCTTTTCCACCTGGTTTTTAGCACTTTCAGCTTGGGTTTATTTTCTTATCTTGCTAAAGAATACAATCTGCAACAGCATCAAAAGCCTTACTGAAATCAAGGTATATAGGGTACAGAGGTTGCATTTCTTCTAGTTTTCATCTTTTCTCCAGTCTGTAACAGATAGAAACTACATTGATTTCACATCATTTACTCTTGGTAAATCTGTATTGGTACATATTCATGTCCTATGTACCATCTATGTGATTAATTTACTTGAATATTTTTTCCAACATTTTCCTGAAAATTGAAGGTAAGAAGAATCTAATTCTGATGATCTTGCTTTCTTTCTCTAAAATATAGCAGCCTACAGTCACAATTTTCCAGTCTTTCAGAATTTCTAAGAGCTCTTACATATTCCTGCTTAAAGTAAATTTACCATTTCTATTAAGCCTGTCAAATTAAATATTATCTTTTGAAAATATCCAGAATATCTGACTACATTCTGCCTATCCTTTTTCTACCTATTTCCACACCTCATTCTTTTCCCTTTCTTGGTGTTGATAGTATGAATGACACAAAATTGACCACTGAAGAAGTGTGATTCATTTGTGATTGATAATCTAATTTTTTGTTTATATTTTCTAGGCAAAACAAATATGTTTATGAAATTGTTGATTTGAACTCTGACCCATAAATTTTACTGATAAAACAAATAAATAAATTTAACTGATTAATTAATTAATTAATAAGGCAATAGCAGCAATTTTTGCTACTTAAAATATAAGAATGTTCTCCTAATTTAAACTTCATGAATGAGAAAAATCACACATTTTGGACGAATGCAATTATTATTCTTACTTCAATATGGATCACTTTTGAAACTAGCTTTTGGATATAAACTTTGGTTACTGAGCAACTCTTTTTGAGTCCCAAGAGATATGGAAAGGTATTTTCCACTTATCTGCATTTAAGCCAGTCTTAACAGATTTTATTAAACCACCAGAAAGAAGAATTACACCAGTCCTCTTATTTGATCAAAATATTCTGCTTCTGCTTTGGCTGCTACTTCTAACCAAGATTCAGTGGAGAATTTTCCAACATTTTTATTCAAGCAACACATGAGATTTGTAAACAATAAAACATGATTTAAACCTGAGTTTCTGGTGGAATTTCTGCAGTTCCACCAGAAAATATTTTATTAATAAATGTACCCTCTTTTTTGAGCTTCTTTTCAGCTTTCTCTTATCCTCTCATTTCTTCTATGTCAGTGCACTCCACCCTTGATAATATCATGTTAAAAAGCTCTGGTAACTTTTCATGAACTCACTGATCCTATATGTATTCAAGAAGCTGTCCTCCAAAAGAAAAGATGCTCCAGTTTTGGTAAAAATAATTTCTGGTTGAATAAAGACCTTCTGGTATATTTTGCTTAATCTTTCATTCTAACCATACAATGGCCTGGATTGGAGGAGACCATAAAGATCACCTCGTTCCAACCCCCCTGCTTGGGCAGGGACACCTGCCACTAGACCAGGTTGCTCAGAGCCCCATCCAAACTGCTCATGAACACTTCCAGGGATGGGGCAGCCACAGCTTCTCTGGGCAACCTGTGCCAGGGCCTCACCACCCTCACAGTAAAGATTTTTTTCCCTAATATCCAACCTAAACCTACTCTCAGTCTGAAGCCATTGCCCCCTGTCCTGTCACTCCAGGCCCTCGTAAATAGTCTCTCTCGATCTCTCTTGTGGGGTCCCTTCAGGTACTGGAAGGTTGCAATTAGGTCATCCTAAAGCCATCTCTTTTCCAGGCTGAACAAACTCATTTTTCTCAGCCTTTCTTCATAGGAAAGGTGCTCCATTCCCCCAGTCAACTTGAGGCATCCTCTGGATTCTTCTCTCCAGCAGGTCCCTGTCCTTGCTGTGCTGGGAGCCCAGGGCTGGATGCAGCACTGCAGGTGGGGTCTCAGCAGAGGGGGCAGAGGGGCAGAATCAGCTCCCCTGACCTGCTATCTATAGCACGTCTTTTGAAAGTTTAAATGCACCAAATTGTGTTCTCTTTCTTCGCACAACAATCACATTTATATTTTCTTTCTTCTACAAGTTATTCTAGCAGTGAAACATGATAACTCACCACTATTTCTTCTGAAAATGTATGGAATGGAAAGATACACCCACACTGCACATGCTACAGAGCTGCTGCAGAGCAGGGGTGACGCTCTGAAAAGTAACAGGCATGTAAATAGAACTGCTCATTTTTGGTTTGGATTACTGCAAGCCTTCCCAGGTTCTGATAAAATGTCTTGAGGTATTTTTTTAGAAAACAGAATGGAAAAGAGGAAAAATACCCGATTATAAAATATTTTCACTTAAATTGGAAAGTGAAATAACCTTTTCCAGCAAAAGCCCTGAACAAACTCAGCACTGATCCGCCACGGAGCAAAACACAAGAACTCTGCTTCTCCCTCTCTCTGGTGCAGCCAAAATTTAAACTTGATAAAACTCTACTGAGGGTAGCAGCATTAAAGCAAAAATTTGTTCCACCACTTCCAGTCTCCTTGAGAGAGAGGAACGCTTCTCAAGTGGCCAATCTATTTGAATTAAATTAGGTGAACTTAACATTTATTTCAAAACCTTTTGTTCCTCTTGTCAGCCTTGCAATGCAGGGAGCATAACTCCTGTCTTCGGGGAGCTGTTGCTACCAATGTAATTTAGATCAGCCTAGGTGACTGCTGTTAAGATGCATTAATGAAGCTCAGCCAGCCCCAGGATTAAGGAATCAGACTGCTCCTTTCAGGACTTTGCCTCTTCTTCCTCCCTCATTATCTTCTAAAATCTAATTTTAAAACACCAGATGCAGTAACTTTTATCATTTCTCTTTTTTTTATGACTATTCCACAGCCTCCATAGGCTTTCATTTGAAATGTTATGCATTTTCATAAATCCTCCTTTCCTCTGCTGTTTATGCTTTCAAGTCATTCACAAACCACTCTCTCCTTCTATTTTGTGTTAAGTCTCTTCAAACACTGAATTTAAAGGTTCCTTCATCATCCTAGCCCCATTTTTTCCCTTGGAAGCCTGTATGTAGTTTGCAGTTATGACAAGTGGCTCACTGTGTGCATCATAATTTATTGTAACTTACTTATATTGGATTTCAGAGTATTATTATTATGCAATAAATTGCAGGAGGTTCACAGACTGCTCACAGAGGCAGGTGAGCGGTGGGCAGAAGGTCTCTCCTACCAGTTCTGCCACCAGCACAGTAATCTCCAGTGGAGCAGACTGATAGATATTTACCCTAAGCTGCTGGAGCAAGATGCCTTGGAATTAATTTGTCAGAGTCAAGTTCCAGATGAAAAGCACAAGATTTATACTTTGGGCTTCTGTGCATAACAAGTGGGAGGACAGTTTCTGCAGTGTTCTGGAGAGCTGGTGAATGATGACAAACAGAAAACAAAATGTCACCAAAGCACTATGCACAGAATTTTTCACATAATGTAGAAATGGTTGTGAGTCAGAAAACTATCTGGAATAAAGAAAAGTCTTTAATTTATCTGAGCAATTAATTTAAGGTGTCATTATTAGAACCTATTGTGTTTGAGAAATTTCTTTGCTCAGATTGTCATACTTAAAAATGCTTAGACAGCACAAGTTTAGAAAAGGAAAATTTGTTTGACAAGATTTAGAGCTAGCTCTTTAGCTGTGACAGACTGGAACAGTTCCATGACTGCCTGTGGAGTTAGCTGGATTTATACCTGGCAAGGTTAGGGCCGACAGTGTCTAACACATCATTTTCCAAGACAAAATTGTGAATTGTGGTCCCTGTCTTTTCCCACATTCCTTTTTTAAATATCAGTACTCTATTATTTCAAACTGCTATTTATTTTAATTGGGTTATGAACTGCTTTTTTCTAAATCAATGTATTCTCATTACATTTTTAAAATCTATTCAGAATAACTGTCATATGCAATTGCTTATCAAATCCATCCAAGTGCTCTGCAGCCAAATCAACTTGATGACTTGTATGAGTAGAAATAATCTGAATCATTTCCACAGCTACAAAGCTAGCATTCGATAAAAACACCAAACCAATATTAGAAATAATTTATTTAAATATATTTTTTCATCACAAATGTTTTAGAAAGAATATTTGCATGTGTGTTTTCGTGCACATATAGGTAAGCTTCTACACAACAAACGGGGGAGGAATGTCACTGGCTTATTGATTTTAGCTCCATGGGACTATGTTTGCTAAATGGATAGTTCTAATTAACTTCTTTTTTCTATTGCATGCAAGTATTATTTGTGGATGCTAACATAATCTTATAGATTAAAGTACACATTTAATCTTTATAGCCTCACATTTTATGCCATACCGTAGGTCCTGTTTGTTGTATGGAAAATGTCCACAATACCCTTTACTTCAGCTTAAGGTTAAAAATTATTTAGTAGAAATCCTTCATATTAATCTGAGAGGAGTCCAAAGAATGGGTGAGTACAAACTTCAGGAAAGTCTTTGTGGTGAAAAGGGAACTAATACTAAAGGAAACATGTAAATCCATTTACATTTTTAATAATGAAAATTTTTTATGTGTCTTCCACTTATTTTTATTCATTGAAGTTTAACATCCTCATTACACTTGCTCTAATACAATGAAAGCTTGCCTCCTGGTCCACAAGACACTGAAATGATTTTAACATTACAAATATTGAGATACTATCAAATTTGGCAAAGCGTTTTGCTAGAAAGGCAAAGCATTTTATGGACAATGAAGAAATAGTATGTGCTGTGCTAGCATATCTAAAATGTTCATTGCCATCTCCTCTTTATGAAAGTAATTTCACCTCCATCATGTGTTAGGTCTACAAATCTACCAGTTCAGCTGGAACAGAGAAAATCAGGCTGAAGACAAATTCAAATTTTATTTATAAACGCTAAAAGTGCTGTTCTGTTTCCCATACTTACCGCAAACAAAACCCCCAAAAACTCAAACCCCAACCAAAACCAACCAAACCCCCCCTCCTCTTCTCTGTCATTATATGCAAGAAACATCATAAAGCATTTTTTTAAAATGTAATACCATCTTACTCTTTTGAATTGAGTTTAGGTTCTCCACTGAAAACCGCTGCCATCATATTGGTCATAATTTTTAACTGCTCTGATTCCTGTCATTTTAGAGAGAGAACTTTGTAATGACAAAAAGCTGTTCCAGATATGGCAGAAATTCAGAGTGAGATTAGGCTAATTAATGACTAATTTATTCACACTTAGAAGGAAAAAAAAAATTCCCAGATCTCGGATCTTGCATAAATATTTAAACATATGAACTAAATAGCTTTTTGCTTCTGAGGTATTTATGTGTACGCATCACATTTAGGTACAGTTTGAAGTATACACAGCTTAATTTCCATTTTAAATGTCTGAGGTGTTCCATGGTGGGAAATTTCAATACTGGAAGTAATGTTTACCTTAAGCAGCTTCTTCCTGTACTCAGAGACAAAGAACTTCTTGCTGATATGAACTTTACTTTTATAAACAAACCAAGACAAATAAGTAAAAGCCATGCTGCCAGTACTGGAACAATACTGCTACACCATTTATCTCCCAAGGTTTTGCAATCCGAAACACTGTTTGCATGAGAAAGAATGTAAAAGAAATAGTTAGATGCAAGGAAGTAAATGGACCTGTCAAAAAAAAAGTGTCTAACATATAAATGCAAACCTCAGGAATATATTGTGATTTTTCTTTCTTTGTTTCCTGCAACAATCAGAAAGAATGTTATCATCTTAAATAAATTAAACAAATGCTTTTAATGATATAGCTGTGCCTGAGAATGCTGAAATATATGGATAAAGAGATTTTATTGTAGTCTCTGAAAGGCCTGACATGAACTACCTTTAGGAACTACCTTTAAGTCATGTCTGTTTATAACAGCCAGCAGGAGAGAAAAATTTGATTAAATACATTTCAGGGCTTCAGTGATTCTTTATCTGTCTCAACTGAGTTTAAATGTGTTTGTTTATAGAGAGAATTCTTTTAAGTGGCTATTTTTTTTTCCTTTTGTTTTGTTTCTCTTTTAACAGACCAATTATCTGAGAGATAATTATGTAATTTTCAATCTGTGAGTTGCCCGTTTTTCCCCACAGAAAAATTGACTTCACTGAATTCTACTGTTCAGGCAGCAATTTAAAGTCTTATTCCACTGCTTCATAATCAAACATATTTATTGTCATATTCAAGTCAGAGGAATGTTAGACATTCATCCCTCCTGCCTCCAGCTCATCAGTAATAAGTTTTGGTCTTACAGCTCTTTCTGGTAATGGTACTTATTTCTTTAAAGGCTCCAGGTATGCTCTGCTATAAAAACCTCCTTATCACTGGCAAGCCTTGGAGTTTCTTACATATTTGAATACGCATGTCAAATTGGATTTCTGACCTTGGGAGAGATCCTCTCCAGCAGAGACCATCCAACATGTGTGATTAAAAAAAAAAATAAAAAAAAGTGACTGTGGTCCTCTCCTCACTTGCAGGGTAAATTTCTAACAAGCATTTCCAGCAAATCCCTGGGAACATCTTAGCTCGTAATTGCCAGGTGGGCCAGCTGGCTGGAGGTAGGGAAGCTGCATCCACTTGGCTGCCAGCAAGATCTCAGGAGAAAAGTGCAAGCCAATTTTTCCACGTGAAAATTCAGGCAACTTTTGTGGCTCATCCCTGGATATGAAACCAGCAAGCAGAGACTGCACAGCGCTGCTGGCAAATCAGTGTGTTCTGCCAGATTTTAACTGAATTTAGGGGTGCTTTTTGGATTGAGAATCTGAAACAAACCTCAGAGAGGAGCTACTCCACATGGACCAATTTCTGTTATTCCACTTTCCTGTGAGTGACAGCTTAAACATAATTCCATGTAAATGAAAGAGTGAAAAAAATAATCTTGTTTCCTTACTAATTTCCTTCATTACTGTTTAGCCAATAAGTGGATAACTGACACAGACACATTTTACTCACATCTTCCCATATGCAGGATGGACTGTTGGTGAATCCAAAGGAAAAGGACTTGTCCTTTAGGTATAGCATTGCAGTTTCTGACCCTACTCTCAGGTAAGATATTCATAATTTATCATTTTTTGAGTGACTAGGGCAAAAAAATCTGTAATGTGAATTTGAAGAAACTGACATTCCTTCTTCCAGCACTGTTTAGCCTAATTAGAGTATCCAGTTGGAGTTCATAACAGAAATAAAGACACTTCCAACTAAATTCTATGTTTATGATCCTTTAAAAGACCAAAATTCAGAGGAACTCTCAATAGAAAAGAAGGAGAAAAAAAAAGTTAAGATCTGTAACTGAACTACTAAATTCCAGAAGATGCTGGTCAAAAAGGTGCTTGCAATCCCATTCTCTATATTCCTGACTGTAGAATCATCCAGAAAACAGATTTGGAAATAAAAAATAAACAACTTTCGTAATGCCAGTGTAAAAAATCACATTTTTAAAAACTGGAATAACTGCATTAATTGAACACCTAGAATTTGCCAATCACTTAGATTCGATGGGCAATTTGAACAGCGTTGTTGACTCCTTACCCTTTAGTGAGTTCATATTATAAACAATTCATACAAGTCAAAACACGTGGGCTGAGGCTCTTACACCCAAGGCCAGGCTATCCCAGTACTACCTGGCACTTTTTTGGGGTGTATTCTTCCATTATAGAACATCTGTGGTATGTTTACACCAAGCCACCTCCTAGCTGAACCAGGATGCAGTCAAGATTTCCTTTCTTATCCACCTATCCTGAACTTCTTTCTCTATTGCACAAATTTTCCCTGTTCCCCAAGATGCAGACAGAAAACTTTGTGCAAAGGGTCCATTATGGTCCTGAGATGTTTGGGCCCATCAGTACTAAGGATTACACTTATACAGGACTCACTCAGCATTATAAAAAATAAGATTTGAAATCTCTGGATGTGTTTCTTAAAAATATTTAGATAGGAGCACAGGAAAATATCAACAACGATTAGCACAATTCTGTAGATTTGGTGGATGTTAAGTAAAAAACCAAATAGCCTTGAAAAGTTTCTGCTAAGGAATACAGATCCTTATTTTGCAGGGAATTTTCTAAGGAATTTCTAATGTCTGGTCATCCCTGAAAAAAAAAAAAAAGAATCTTTTTAGCTGCAACTGAAGAATTTATTCGGAGGATTTAGTCTCTTCACGAAACTTATCGGGAAATAATGAGATGTAATGCCTCATAAATTATAAAACAAGCATGGATTTTGAAGTGACGTGACTTTTGAAATGCTTGTAAGCTGTCAAAAACCCCTCCTAATTCTATTCATTTACAAATTAAAGAAAAAAAACCCAACAAATCTTATACTTCGGGAATCATTTATGAGTAAAGCATTTTGATCCTGTGTGGAGGCACAGAATTTTGCAGATCCAGGTCCTGTAGTTCTTATCTATTAACATAACACTTCAGCCCTTTAGTCCAAAATTTCCAGATGTTCATAAAGCCTGTCAGGCTGCTCCAAGCCCTTCTGTCCTGAACAGATGGCAGAGTTTAAGTGGCTGGTGTGTGCACAGAGCTGTGCCAGAGCGCTCCCGCCCCGCCGCGCGCGCCTCGTGCAGCGGGGAGCGGCTCTGCGTGTGATGGAGCCCCTCGAGCTCCACTGAAGAGGATTTGTAGAGTCAATCTCCGAGCAGGACGTGTCAGATTCGCTGTGTTTGTGCTGGCTGCTTGCCCTGCACAGCTCTGGTATGTCTCTCCATGCCAGCGTGTGCTGGATTTCCCAGATGTGTGGGGTGGAAGCTGCTACCACGCAGCCCTTCCAGCAAATCGCGTGGCACTGGGGTTTTGGGCCACTCTTCAGGGCAGGGGTTGTCTGTGCCTCAGTATTTTCACTTTCATCTCTTCTGCTTCTGAAAATAGAATCCTGAGGACTTCATCCTTCTAGAGACACGTGGATATTTTATTGCTACTGTCCCTTGACAGAGCAGTGCTAATTATGAGGAGATGTCAAACTTAGAATAACTCAAAGAAAATCCAAAAGCAATGTGCTAAATTAATATGGAAGCGAGGGACACTGAGTTTATTTAACTTTTATGGACAATTAAGAACACATTGTTTTGAGCTGAGATCTGAGTAGAAAACCAGACTTACAGCCAGGTTAACAAAAGAGCCCAGTAAGATGAAAGAGGCCATGCTGCAACCAAAGAAGAAATCTGAGGACCACTTGGAGTGTTTTAAAACTGTATCCAGGGATAATGCCTTAAGAGCCTATTGATACCTGGAAAGATAAATATTGGCTTAGGTCAGTTGTGTTTTGACTGTTCCTGCTAAAATGCTTTCAAGTGAAATACTGGTGTTTGTGTCTTGAGTAAATGGATACATCACCCACTGCTCACAGTTACCAGTTCCATTTCCCTCTCTTGGAAAGCTTTATGTTTTGTTCAGCTTTCAGCTCATGAAAAAAGGTAAATTTTGTGCCCACACTGGAGCACGCAGCCATGACAATGTGTGAATTTTCCACATGTGGCACAGACAGACAGCATGGGACACAATGGGCCTGCTTCTTGGTATAATGGTGCTTATGAAAAAACCTCCAACAATTAACATGTATGCTACTTAAAACAAAATAAAACTTCAGTGCTGACTCTGGAAGGTGAAGAAAGGCTAAGACAAAAAGACTTGAAAGTTTCAAAGATTAGATTATCTAAGGTTGTGTTACTCTTTGACCCGTAGTCTCCAGATCCATAGATACAATCTTTGTGTGCCTATTTTGTCTAACTATATTAAGAAATTATTTTTTCAGAGGCTCTGCCCCAGGTTCTGTAAGAGAAGGCTGTTAAAGGATGTAGTGTCATGTATGTATTTCTAATACGGACAGAAAAATATGACAACTCATTTCTTATTGCAAAATTGCTAATTTTGTTTCCATAGTTTCTCAGTATAGAAATTCCGTAGTTATCTTGGTGTTTGTTTTAAGTACGACTATTTCCTTTAGGAAAAAACCCTAAGGTGTTTCTTTTTTCAGGCTATTTTTCTTCTCAAGCTTGTTTTCAAGCTACAGTTCAACAGACTATTCAGGACAATATAGCCCACACTACTAAAACTTCTTGATTAATGTATCAATTATAAACTTACAGTCAGTTATCTGGTCCAACAGATTTCTCTTTTCCCTGGCAGCTCAAGGAACACTAGGAAAAATACCATGTCTGGACTGTGTAAATCTCTGTAAGAGTGGGGTTTAATTTGGCAGAAATTAAGTGTATGTGATAGTACCATCTACAGTGTGCCCATGCATAATAAAGCTGGTCACTTAGGTCCTATAGAGCAGCAAATATTCATACCTCTGAAGAAGTAAATGGGGTTGAAGAAGTTTCTGAAAGAGGTTTGCAGTTCCCTGGGATGGCACAACTATTTTTTCTTGCTGCTGTTCGTTCTGCATATAAATCGTCCTTGGATTTCTGCACTCAGTAGATGCTCAGCCAGTGTAGGTTCATCCCCTCAGTAGAATATTTGCATGTTGCATGCCCTCACTTTTCTGGCTTGTGTTCCTGCAGGGAAGCTGCACCTGATTTATAGCGTATGAGAGAAGGCAAAACAAGCACAGCACACCCAACTTACTAAATGATTCATAATCACATGCCAGTGTTTTCTGCATACTTAGTACTACTCTTTCAGAGTGCTCCATTTCAAGGAGAAAGAAAGAATCTATCTTCAGAAAGACACTCTATAGAACATGGTTTGTTCATTTGCTAGCAAGACTCTGGGCTGATCATGTACACAGACCTTCAAGTAATTTAATAGGAAGAAGGGAGACCTAAAACATGCTTTTTCTCCTTTGATTTCAGTAGTAGTTCAAGCAATATATGAACAAAGATTGGCTTTAGCAAGTTCCTGTTTGCTTTCTATTCTCTCTCTGAAAATTGCTTTTTAGCTCTACATGTCCCTTTGGGTTCCGTTGTCAAAGTATGCCATTACAAAGGAAGAAATGCAACCAGTGGAAAGAAATACTCAGACGATAAAATGATTTTGAAAGCATAGATTCAATACATGTAAACAAAACCAGAAAATATTCCCCTGAATATTCCCTTGGAAACCTCCCGGAATTGGAGGCCAATCACCTGCTGGGACCGGAGCCTTGCAATGCTGTCATATCGCAGAAAACAAACAAAAGAATAACCTACTCTAATAACCTGAGACAAAATACAGCTTAGCAGAAAGTTGTATAAATATCTGGTGAAACTTTGCTGTCTCATTCTGGATTGTCTATAAAGCTTCTTGACCTCCTGAGTCCAGCCACAGGATTCAGTGCATAACTGAATAAGCACAGAAGAAAAGGGTTCACAAGGAAAAATAGAAGGACTATAGAATTCAGCCTATTACTTTAAATGGCTCACACTCCAGTCTCAGATTACCACTTCCTTCATTGTGACATCTGTCATTTGCAACACTGGATCTCCAGAAGCAATGCTGGTTTTTGAGAAATATCAACAAATTTGAGTCAGACAGGCTTTCTTTCCTTAAACAAGGGCTGCTTGGGTGCTGTGGATTATCTGCTAACCCAAGGGTGTTCAGGACCCCTCGGGTGTGCTCAGTATGGGACTTTTAGCTGTAGATCCCCATGTCCCTGGACTCTTGGAGAACACCCACTAAAGGCTGCTCTCCTTGCACTGCTCCTGGGATGACTGCTGTGTCCCCATGGAAGACCTTCAATGCTTTAACTCAACATCACCAAACTGCCAAGGGCCTAATGAGAGGAAAAGCTTGCATGCTCAGAAGTAGGATATTTCTTCCAGCAGGTATTTTTGGAGCTGGATGTATCCCACATTCAAGATGCCCTTTGCCACTAAACACAGGAACAGCCCTCTAATATTGCCTTAAGTAGAAAAAGGCACTGTGTCAGTGCACGTGCATCAAATAACACCCTGTTCTCATCACTCAAATCGTGTGTATTACACCATTAAAAGCTGCAATACAGCTTGAGAGCTCACAGCCACAGACTGGTTCTGTGTGGCAGCTTGCACTGCAGTTACTCAACTTGTACATGACTCCACACAGTGCTACCATCAGTCATTTCCTCCAACAATCACTAGTAAAGGCTAGGAAGAATTTTTCCTCCCCGGAGATTCAAAATCTGAACTATAACTGGTGGAGTGCCAGTGCCAAGAGAAATCCTGAAATTTGTTTATTCCATGTTATATTGTTATTACATCTCACTACCTGTTCTAATTATTGTTCTATTGTTAATCCTATACTATTTTTATATATTACATCTATTTTTATTATGTAACTTAGATTCCAATATATGTTTTAAGACAGAAGTTAAGTACTGCTAAGATGAAATAGGAAACAATCCTTCAATTATTAAAATGGCTATTATTACCTTAACAAAGATCAATATTTCACTGTTTCATTGGTTTTGAGATTCTCCCCATGTCTTATACTTTGCTGGAGTTTTTGTGCTTTTTTTGTTTGGTTTTTTTTTGCATTACTTTTTCTGCATTACTGGTTTTATTATCAAAGTCTCTCATGAATTCTACTTTCCCATGGGCTTTTGATGGTCCAGGTGAGTACTTCAAACTCTAAACCTGGTTAGATGAGGGAATGTTAAAGGCATTGAGCCATTCATTCCATCAGGATTAGGAAATGATTGAGTATTTAAGTGGAGTCCTAAACCAGGGGCTGTTAGCTTGAGTTGAAGTGCAACTGGCTGTGGAGATAATCCAGTGCTGTACTGAACTGAGACTTTGTCAACTTCAATGATCAGAGGAGAAATGAAAACCAGAAAAAAGGTAAGGGGATGAAAACAGTGAATGATGACAATTATGATGGGAATGTACCATTAAGGAACTTGGAGTTATGCTCATCACAGAATATAGTATTTCTTATGAGAGTTAATTAGAGGTTGATTTGTAATTCTTCAAATATCTCAAAATGTTAATATTTTATAAGGTCTTTTCCTACTGAAATGCCACAAACCCTTTTCACTACTATGCAAATTAAGAACATACAGATTTCCAGCAAGGAGGCAGCATACTGACCTTCATTCTGTGAGTCTGTGGGGAAATAAAAACCCCAAATAATTATGCTGTGTATGGAAAAGAGGGTAAGCAAAGAAACAAGCAAAAAACCAGCAAGGAAAACACCTCTGGGTACTAAATAATTCCTCTTAACACTTCTAGGACTTAGAGAAAAAACTAAGAGACTTAAACATTCACCCAACTGCAAGATGCACCTGATTTCTGCAAACAGCTAACAGCTAATATGTTTCAGGTGAACATAGTTATGGGCTACAAACACAACAAACAAAATTCAGATCCATACTCACAAGCTACTGCTAATATACAAGCTATTTGATTATATACTTCACTCAGGTCTTTGAGACTTTACCTTTGCACAAGCAAGAGTTGGAGTCTTGACTTTCAAGCGATAATATGTTTAATTATATTTACCTTGGTCTTCCTCGTGCTGTTTGTCCCCCCACCCATGCCCAGGACTGGCACTGTGACCTAACATTGGGGCTGAAAGCCAAAATTGTAGCTTTCCAGCTGCACGTGGAAGACCTGACTCCAGCCAGCTTTCTAAAAGTTATCAAATAACTGTGCGGTCCACGGCAGAAGGATACAGCTTCCAGCAAGGACAAACCTCCGCACCCACAGAGAAAAGAACAGTTTTCCCTTGTGCTGAGGACTTGATGGTGCTTTTACTGCTACACACATCTTTGCACTGCAGAATCACTCATCTGTATGCACAGATGATTTATTAAGTCTGTTTATTTTTTCACCAAGAAGCTACTTCCACGCTTGCAAATGGTCTGCAAATATAGGTTATTTGAAAAACAAAAAATGTATTAAATTTCAGTGGTGACATAATGCACTGTGGAGTAACTCAAAAGATGCCTTGCCTACAATGTGCAGGTAATAATGTCTGTACCACAGGCAGAACCACTGTGGATGTTCTTGTATGCACAAGGCATTGACCTTGATTCAGCAAATTACTTCAGCACGTACAGAACTAAACCATATGAATAAACCCTCTATGAAACTAATCATAACTTTGAAATTAGACATCTATTTAAACTGCTAGCTGAGTCTCCCTGGAGAATTAAAAAAAAGAAAAGAGAAGAAAAAAAGAGCTTCTTTTCATCACTGCTTTTCTTACGTAATACTGCACTTAGAGAACAGGGTACAACTCTTTTTAGAATGATAATGTTTTAGAAAGTCTCTCTGCTTGCTTCATTATTGTACTGTATAGATGCCAACATATTTAGTAAATCGAGATTAAAATCACAACTCCTGGTGTTTGCAGAGCTATGTTTACCTATATTTACCAGAATTTCTGTGCCTTAGCTAATGTTATGAAGTAGACTAATGGACAAGGGGATGTGGAATCAACTTTTTATGAGCTGCAGCAGTGTGTATCTACTGAATAATTTGGTTAGGCCAGCTTTACTGGCAAGTCCTCATTCTGATCTTCATCCCTAAGGAAAACGAAACTGCTTCCACTTCAAAAAAACTATGGGAGTTACTCCTGGGTTTGTAATTAATTTCTGGTTTTTGTTACAGAAATCCAAAACTTTTTATCAGCTTTTCAAAAGCCAGATGTTCCTGGCAGAGGAGCGTGTTCTCTGAGCCCGCAGCTGATTGAGGCATGCTGGGATGTTATAGTTCTGTCTTGGCTTGCTTTCCTAGCCAAAAGAACCCCAGGGTCACTAATTGTCCTGATAAACATCTCTTCTGAACCTTTTATTATGAAAGCAAATAATAAATAAAAAATGACCTACCATCCTAAAGCATAAAACAATGTGCAATAGTGCTACTGCTCATTAAAAAAATCACTTTGGCTTAGATCAAATGATTAATCATTAAATACAATTATATGGCTGCATATAGATAAACAACAAAGGAAAGTTTGGAAAATATAGGGGGAAAACGCTTTGTTCTTAAAAACTAAAAGTGCAAGACTAAACCATTATCCAAGTAATACAGCAACTATAAACTTGCTCACCATACATCTTTCCTGAAGACTTATATGGACAAAATATTTTTAATAGTATAGATATATTTACAGCCTAAACCAGGAATTGAAAATAATAGTTATTAAAAAAAACCCCCATATCTTTTTATAAAAAGTAGAAGTACATCTACTCTCTCATCAGGGATAGTATATCATGTATGTTTATTTATGTGCACATATTTAATTTATAACTATAACTCATGGGCCTGCTTTCACATTGATTTTGTATTGCTGGAGCTAAAGGTTCAGCCAGCCTAAATGTAAGTAAATAGAATTTATGCATATCTAATCTAGGTGATAACAGATTTTTCACTGGTGTGAATATCAAACAGGTAAGTGCACCCACTTTTTTCTTTACCAGTGTATCAGTGGATATGACTATAAATTTAAATATTAATGAAATGAAAAAATAAAATGTATATAGCAAATAATGATTTCACTCTTTTAGCCGCCTAACAGATCTGTGAAGCTGTAGGTGCCTTAAAGACGTGTAGATGTCTTAAAATGGAACAGTTCTCGTGTACCAAATTAGTCGTGTCATGTCCTTGGCACTGCAAAAATCTTGGGGTAGGGCTGCTGTCCTACAAATGCCAATGCAATAAAGGTAGCACTGACCTTCTGCATAAACCACGTCAGCAGAAGCGCGTTGGCGTCGCGCGCGAACCCCGGGAGAGCCCTCCAGGGGTGATTAATACTGAGTCAGGAGCCATAACTCTGATGAGCCTTTAATACAGTAAACCAACAGAAGCAGTTAAGGGCATTGTCTGAGAGAAACGGAGAGGAATTTAATCAAGTTGCTAATATACTTTGACCAGGGCTCTCAGGTGCTCTTAAATGGAAAGACAGTCTTAAAGGGATTGAGACATTTCAGCTCATGGCTCTTAGGGGGCCAGTTACTCTTACAACCCTGCTGAAAACAGAGAGCAGCGTGTTGGCAAGCATCCATCACTTCTGCAAGTAAAAAATGATACTTTGCATTCACTTTATTCACTTTGGGTTACATGTTGTGATCTGATGAAGGGCAGAGGGCAGAAAGGCTGTATTCAGAAGACTAATGTAGTTTAGCAAAGTAAATTTCCCCTCCTACAGTCAGCATTCCATGGAGAATCCTGTCCAGGGAATATTCAAGCTACAGCCTCCTCCCTACAGCTAAAAAATATTTTGCAACTGAATGAAAAACACCAGTAGGGACTGTGCAGGCAATGCAGTGCCTCTAACACTGAAAGCCCTGGAAGCCCTGGAGTCCTGAAATGTGACAGCACTGCAAATCCAGAGCCCTGGCACTCATCTGAGTTGCCAAAAGCTTATGGGCTAAGATAATAGCTGCATCCATTTATACTTATTAACTAATTGTACTTGGATCTTAATGCCCAAAGATGAAATACTCTCATATTATTCCATGCTGGCAACAGCATGGTGGCATAGAAAAGAATTCAGATCTGTCAGTAGCACTGAACTACATTAAAACAGACATATTTTGTAAATCCACTGACATCTCTTCACTAATTCAGTGAGAAAATATACTCAGACATGCAAAACCAGCCAGCAGTCATTCACTGATACTGGCAATGTACGAACAGCAGGCAGACCTGGAGACACTTTCTGGAGCATTCTATGTGTTTTGGTAGAAGATGTTATTGATCTCAATGGACTGCAAATGAGAAAGGCATTTTAAAACAGTTCTATTCCTGTTCTTGGAGTCATTTTCTAATTAAATTGGCATGTCTTAATCAAATTCTTTCATCCTCTTCTCCAAGGAACACCCTGTTGGTATCTTTAGAGTACCAATGACACACTTCGAAATACAGAATTGTCTCAAAAAATAATTTTGCATATTGAACTACGAAAAATGTACTGCAGTCAGTAAGTCTTAAAGTCATTGGCAAAATTTTCCACTAAGGTCTACAGTAATTGAGCTCTATGCAAGCAGTCTCAATATGACTTCTAAAATATTCCAATGATGTTATAGATAGAGCTAGACATTTGCTAGAAGGTACGTGTGTGCTGGATGCAAAGCTTTTCAATATGCAATTAATAGTGAAGAAATAATATTTGTAGTATTTTCCTAATGAAGTATACCAGATTCTGCACTATTCAATGGGAAATTTCTGGTCTTTCCTGAGGAGGATTTTCAGCTCACAGTTGCAAGGAGATGAAGCTTAGCACGGCAAGAAGAAATAGTCTGGGACTGCGATGGATGGCCCATTGAAACATTGGCAGATAACGGGTTTGTTCACCATAAAAGTCCAAATCCTGAAAGCACTATATGAATATACAACTTCTCTAATGCAGGCAGCCCCACCTGCTGTAAAACAGGTGTTCACTGAAGTATACCTAGACAGAGACAGAAATACTGGAGTGATTATACTCTGATGGACATGCTAAGCTTTGATGAATGTTCTCTACAGAAGTGCCAGTGCAGTAGGTGCCTGTGTTGGCTCTAACAAGTGCTGACTTTTCAGTTCCAAATAGTTTTTAATAATATTTTATTTTCATGTTGAGCAATATGACACATAAAATCAAAGTATCTGTGAGTGATTTCCTCTCATTTTGCATTAGGAAAGGGAGATAAAGTATAGATCAGGTTGGTAGGACCAGTAGTTTCTGTTCTGCAAAAAATGAATTAAAAATTGTGGAAATAAATTTTGGATTAAGTTCAGCGAGTCCATAAAACATCAAAATGGCATGCAGCATCAGCAAGAATAATTTCTGCTGAGCAGACTGTAAAGAAATTAGCAGAGATTGTAGAACTATTTCTTTTCAGATATACCAAGATCAGAATGAAATCTGGTTCCTGATGCCTCTGTGCAGAAACAAAAGAGCTTCTCTCTTCAACTACATTGAATAAATATGGCCATGAAAAACAATTTAGTTTGAATGCCTATCTTCCCACTGTCCACATAAATATTATTTTATCTGTTTTGATTTTTAGAGGTAACAGGCTATCAGATTGTGTTTAAAGCATGTGATTTCTGCAAGGAAAGGTTAGACTGCAGCTGAAACAAATCATGTCATAATCATGCCTACCCAGGGGTATACAAATTGTTTGCAGATGGGTTCCTTGTTCTCAACACTGGAACCTGAGAGTAACATTATACATAATGGCATATGTCATATTTCTACATAGGATTTCAGTTTCCTGAATTACTTGATCACTTACAAATTTTGGTCCCACATCTGACTCTATCACTGATAGGAGCAAAGACTCACAATAATAATATAAAAATCATTACTTAAAGCTGCCTTCAATTAAACAGTCTGGTTCAATTCATAAGTTTATTTGTTTAAAATCAACTTCCACTTCTGCTTAACACAATGAAAGATTGCCCTTGGTTCTTCCATATGCAAAAAAACCCCCAAAACAACACGATAATGGTGAATGAAATAATTAGCTTTTCTCTTGAATTGAAACGTAAAATACAGATGTGTCTGTCTTATTTGGTGGGGACAAAGTTCAGGAAGAAGTTTGGAAGTAAAAGGAACCAGGCTTTTTTTTGTCTTTGTCTGAATTGAGACAGAAAAGCGAGAAGCTTCTGCAGTGAATCTTTACTAAGGAAGAGCCTGCCCTTTCGCCTTCCCCATTCTCCTTCCCCCTCCATCCACTGTCGAGGTGCAGGCTGGATAATATTAACACAGAAATCCAGAAGTCCACTTTCACTTCAATACAGGCGACTGGAAAAAGTTATGCTAACCAGCAGAGCTGTGACAATGTGCTGTGCACAGAACATCTGCACAGAAGAAGTGAAAAATTGAATGTTCACTGCTGAGACGACTTAAGGAATACATGAAAACACACATATATCACTGAAAATTGCTTTTAGGCCCGTGGTTCCGGAAGTGGAAATGTATGAAAATAATATGATGAAAATGAAGAATATGAAGGAACAAGAAAAAAGATGAAACTGTGTCTGCTTACCCCCCACCAAAAAAACCCCAAACAGATTCTAAGCAAGTGGCACGGCAACGCTTGGCAGAAATACGGTTTAGGCACAACCCATATTCTGATACGAACTAGAAACCCTAGTTTTGCCTCTCATCATGCAGAGAATGAATTCTGATGACTGACTGTTTTTTGTGTTCCATTGATCATTTCAGGTCCATCTGTCTTTTAGCTCTCATCTGTGCAAAGCAGAGATTTTGCCATGGTTAGCAATTTCTTTAGTACACATTTACAAAGGCAGTGAGGGACTTCCCTACTGCCTGCCACTATCCATCACTGACTTTTATCAGTCACATAAGCTTATTATCATCTTTGCCATTTTTTTTTTTCATGGAATTGAGCCTTCTCTGCAGCAGCATTCAAAGAAAATATTTGGTAGTTTATCACTTACTCCAAAATTTCCAGTTTTTATTTCTGGGGCAGCATCAGGCTATCCAAGTACTATTGCATATCACTTTTGCTCCACAGACCAGATGGGCTTCTAAACAGAAGTCAGAAATTGCGTTTTACCTATATTTCCTTTTCAGGTACACGGGAGGACTGTCTGCCATGGGAAGGATGCCAAACTGGGGCTGTAGAAAGGAGTGGAAGAGAGAAAGCATCATGAACTGACCTCCAGCCCCATTCCTCACACCTCTGTGCCTGTCAGCGGGGAGGAGGAAGAAGACTTATAAGAGAAGTTGAGACTGAGAAGAAGGAGGGCTGAAGAGAAGGTGGTTTTAGTTCTGTTTTTATTTCTCACTCTCACTCTGTTATAAATTGGCAATGTATTAATTTTCCCAAGTGGAATCTGTTTTGCCTGTGATTGGTAAGGGATCTCCCTGTCCTTACTTTAATCCTTGAGCTTTTCCATCATATTTCCTCCCCATCTTGCTGATGAGAGGGTGAGAGAGTCTCTGGCAGCCAGCTAAGGCCAAGTCGCCACAGCTGAGAAACATCAGGATCTGATTACAGTAAATGACATTTCTGGAGACACCTAAACTTGTGGTTGATGGAAAAACTGAAATCTGATGAGCAAAAAGTGTCTAAAAACTGTATGAGAAAGGTTAGGTAAATTTGAGAATTGCTACTAGAATTTGCAAACAGGATGTCACAGAAAAGTAGTTTCCAAAATGGATTGTGAGGTTAGAGTTTCTTCCTGCTTCCAAGGGGAAAACTGAGTAAATGCTGCAAATTCCCTGACCACCTCTTCAGTTTCCAGAGTGTTTAAATGTGTGAGTTTTGCATGTCTGCTGCACTAGCCAGGTGGCTTTTAATTGTAAAGGAAAGCTGACAGATATCTGCCATTCAGTTAAGGGGCTGTAAGTGCAGCAGGTATAAGCACAGCACATCTGCAAACAAAGGAGTGACCACAGATTTAATGGCTGAAATTCCTCAACTTCCCACTTGTGTCACTAATTTCTTTAAAATACAAGCTTTACACGTTTAACAGTGTGATAGTTTGGGTTTGCAAAGGATTTTTTCACAGCTTGACCAATTCACAGTTAATTCAGCAAGAAGTGTGTGGCATCCTCAGGGTTTCACATTTCTTGGACTGGGCCTTGTGGGGATTTGAGACCCTGGCTGGTCAGCTGGAGTAAAAACAAGTTTTTTCTGGTTGGCCAGTGTAATAAGGATCTGATTCAGCTTCAGGGAGAGCCCCTGGCTGGCTGGCTGGTGGCAGAAGTGCACTAGACTATCTTTAGGAAAGGAAACATGTTTCTTTAGCATAAACAGAGGATCAGCTCGTGTTACTTGACATGTGGTGCTCTATGCCACATGTAAATGATGACATTTTCTTCTTTAAGCAAAATCCTAGATAAAGTCTGAATACCACAAAATTGTAAAACCTAAAAGAAATACACATGGTGAGTATGAACCATCCCGTGGTCGATCATGACTGTCTTACACGTTTTAAATTCTGAAGAGTCTAGTCTTGCATCTTAAGAGTGCCCCTTAAAAGTAAAAAAGAGTTGTATAGAACATTGTGTAATTAGTTAGAAAATAGAGCAAGTACCTAACGTTAAGAATGTTTTGATGGTTCTTGAGCTATTTTATACCACTCAAGATACACGGAGCTATAACCTCAAACCTAATAAGGTCACTTTTAGTGGTGGAAAAGGAGAGCTTCAATCTTGTATTCCATGAGAAACAAATTCAACTCTGTGTGATAACAAGCCTGGTGGACAAATTAGCTGACTGACCCCAAGTCACTGCTGACTTCTGTGAGAGATAAAGACAGTGATCCTTCTCTTGAAACCAACATTCAAAAATTTTCTGCTTCAATGGGTTTTTCCCAGTAAAAATAGCTGTGAAATGAGTCTTGTGTGTTGCAGATAAGCTATGCTAAATACCAAATCCAAGCATGATCAAACAACATAGAAAAATCTTGTCTGCTTTAAGATTTATCAAAACAGGAACTTAAAATTAAGTTTGGTAAAAGCACCACCTAATTTTCAGTATTAAAAGGGGAAAGGGAACAGAAGTCTTTGGTCTGTCATAACTCAGAATGTACAAATGTGAGCACTTGCAGCAAAAAACCTATTAACTGGCTTGAATTTCACCACACAATTTACTAGGCATTTAGGGGAGACCCTGAGATTTGTTTTTTTTTCTCCTTATCTACTCTCACTTTCCCAATTTTAAAGACATTAGCCAAAGGGTAGCATTTTACAGTGGCACTATTGACAAAGGTTGACTGTCTTGCTTTAGAACTCTTCAAATTTCTGTAAGCTGTTTTTAAACAGTGGTTAAACAAGCAAGAATTTTAGTATAGATCTCCATATATTTGATCATGCTTAAAGCTAATCAAACTGCACACTCAAGATATAAAACAAAAGTAGTGTTATTAAAATGCAAAGGGGAAAAAAGATCTGCTTTGGTCATCCCTGAATTGGTCAGACACTTAGATTAGATGATCACTGTAGGTCTTGCCCAGCCAAAACATCCTATCCTATCCTATCCTATCCTATCCTATCCTATCCTATCCTATCCTATCCTATCCTATCCTATCCTATCCTATCCTATCCTAATCCTCATAAAAGGTGTGGTGGATTTTCATAAGCCTACATAAAATCTCCTGATTGCAAATCTTACCTAAAAAACTATTTTTACGATTAGTAAATTGCTGTTACAGTTTTCAATTATACTACTGGATTTTTAAATCATAAAATTAAGGCTGTTGTCTTCTCAAATGCACCAAGGTCAAGCATTATCTGAGTTTCAGAGAAGCTACTGCTCTAGGAGAGTAATGCATAAAGATATGCTGTAAGGTGTCAGACTAATTTTGTGAAGTCAAAAAACAATCATGGAACTTGTACTCTCTGTAAGGGCAATATAACCAAACCCTCTGAAAGCGTGTCTTTAAGAGTTTTGGACAATCATTCAAAATTGCCTTTGACAATCTAAATAAGGCAATTTCATCTTTTAAAAGATTTCTAAATTGAGACCTACTTTTGTCTGCCTCCCTTTACTCATTAATTAAATGGTCTTGTCTTTGATCTCAGGCCAGCTTAGCTTCTGTATCCACTTTCCACAAAACGATGCTGAAATTTTATTTCTTTATTAATTTTATTGCTTAATGTGAGAACTTGCAACATTAAAACTTCTCTGCCTGAGACCTCAAGCAGCCACATTGCTGCAGGGTGAGAAGTTACCACATGCTGGCAAATCCACAATAAATATCTATTTGAATGCTCTTAGCCTGTGGCAAATGCAGCGTAATTTAAGTTAGCATGAAAGAAGGCTAAGCAAACTCAATTCATTTTACATTTGCCACGGGCTAAACGAATTCACAGTGGACAGTTGCTGTAGACCAGCTGCTGTATTTATGAAAGCAATTCTTTTGTCAGTAAGACTGGTGTGAAATCAGGGAACAATCAGGATAGAAATCTGTAATTCTGCTGTTGCAGAATACAAGTATCCAGGTAGTCTATGAAGTCATCATTCCCTCAGTGTGAAATACTAGAACAAGTATATTTGATGGGAAGAAGAAGAGTTTTGGAGAAGTGGTGTTTGTGATGGGTATTGTCAGCTTTTTAACTGGAACCAGAATAGTTCTTACATTGCCAAGCAAACATAAGAAAAACAAAAACGAAAACAGAGACATCCCTTTGAAATTTCAAGTAAAATTGCAGATTTATAAGTACAATAAATGGAATTGTATAAAATACCAACTTTTCCTTCCTGGAAATTGATGGAAATGTGCCAGTGATTTTACTGGGAGCAAAGGTGTGTTCTGTTCAGTGTCTGTTTTTTGGCTCTCCTAGCTTTGCTCAGCACTGCACAGCCATTCATTTCAAACATTCTTTTGAAGTTGTAGCCTCCTGAAAATATGGCTGCTGTCACCTTTCCTGCTGTCATATAAATACCTTCTTAATGGACAGATTTGATAGACTATTCTATAGAAAAATTCTACAGTGTGAGGCAATGAAATTTTGTTTGAAGGAGACCTCGAAGATGCTCAGAGGGCTGGAGCACCTCTCCTGTGAGGACAGGCTGAGAGACTTGGGATTGTTCAGCCTGGAGAGAAGGTTCTGGAGAAACCTTATGACATCTTCCAGCACCTAAATCAAGCCTACAAGAGAGCTGGAGAGGGGCTTACTCCAAGGACAGGTAATGACAAGACAAGGGATAATGGTTTTAATCTGAAAGAGCAAATTTAGGTTAGTTATGGGGAAGAAATTCATTACTATGAAGGTGGTGAGGCACAGGAACAGGTTGCCCAGAGAAGCTGTGGCTGCCCCAACCCTGGAAGTATCCAAGGCCAGGCTGGATGAGGCTCTGAGCAGCCTGGGATAGTGGAAGGTAGAGGGACTTGGAATTAGAGGACATTTAAAGTCCCTTCCAGCCCAAACCATTCTGTGATTCTGTGATTCTACCATAATGAAAGAAATTTCAGCAAAAACCCCTTTGGCTAAACAGTTTTTCTCCTCATGTTTTTCATCTCCTTTCTCTACTGTACTCTCAGTGAAACTTTCTCTATGATGCTTAAACATGGATCAAATTTTCAAATTAACTGATAATGTTCATCTATCATAGCAGGCACATGAAACCCTTAGGTGTTGGTCTCCTCTATACAAATGTTGTAAATAGAGCATATTGTATACTAGAAATTAAAGGAGGTTTTAAATACTATGAACAAAGAGCTGATAAGGTTAGAGAGACAGATAAGTTAAGAACATGAGAGATGCCCCCCACCATCTGCAAAGCTGGTAGGCAAATTACTGCATGAGCACCACCACACACTGTTGTCTGTAAATTATGTTTGGATCAAAGGTATTTCAACTTCAGCCAGCTCAGGGAGTGGACAAAACCAGTTCAACCATCTGCATCTAGGACTTGTTTCTATAGCATGCTTCTAATCTCTCTGCCTCTTAGTTTCCTACTCCATATAAAGACAGTATTACTTTCATTAAAGAAAAAAAACCAACCTGAATATTTGCTATGAAAGAGCAAAATGTTCAATGAAAAAAGATGATCCTATCCAAGAATGAGAAGATAACTGCTAGGCTGTAGGGAAACAGTCATTTTTCTGTCTTTTTCTGCAGCTATTTATCATTCAGTGTGTGACAGCTCCAGCAGGACGTAGACAGTCCCCTCAAACTGCAACATCCATAAATGAATGTTTGCAGTACTTTCCTGGATACAAAGATTATCCTCGAGCAAGGAGAAATGATGAGTGAGATACCTCACCTCCCGATGCCAGTAAATAAGCTATTTGTCACTTGAAGCGAGGGCTGGTTGGGAACATAATAGAACAGCAGGGCTGGGGGTTGGGAATGGAGGGAAATGCCTTGCTACAATTAAATTACAAGTCCACAGAGCACGTAAAAATTAAGTAAACCTGCCCATTTCAAATTTTCTGTTGGAAACCATGAGGCTGTTTTCACCTGCTACGGGTTGTATTTGGCAAATTCCTACTTATTCGCCTAAATCTTTTAAAATAGTCTTTAAAGGACTCATGATGCAAGTTTAGAAATATGATTTGAAGTTAAGTTTGAGGACAGTCTAACCACTAGTTAATCATGATGATGTGGTGGCTGGAAAGTAGGAGAAGATCTGAGCATTTTATGTGTTTTACATCTATTTCTTCTGGTACAGTTTGGTAAAAGGCACTGGCAAAACCAGGATACTGAAAAGGATGATATTCAAGCTTGATTTTGTCTGGTTTTTCCCCACAAACTTCTCCAACATGAGTCCTTCCAACAGACTACAGTTCTTCACAAACTGCTGTGGTACAGATCCTTTTCCTTGGGCCCCAGTCCTCCAGGAACACACTGCTCCAGCATGGGTCTCCCCTTTTTCCTGCCAGAAAACTTGCTCCTGTGCGGGCTCCTCTCCAAGGGCTCCCCCTCAGGCTGCAGCTTCCTTCAGTGCACATCCACCTGCCCTGGCTTGGGATGCTCCAGGGGCTGCTGAATGGATATCTGCTCCACTGTGGTCCTCCAGGGGCTGCAGGGAAATGCCTTCTCCATCATGGTCTTCTGCAGGAGCCGCAGGGGAACCCTGCTCTGGCACCTGGATCATCTCCTCCTCTGTGTCTGGCACAGGTCAGCTCCGGCCACTTCTCAGACGCTGCCCAGCAGCCCCCACCAGACCCTGAGCACATTCACCCAGTACTCTGCAGTCCAGTGATGCCCTGCCTTATCAGCTCATCTGATTGAAAACCACGGAATACTTGTGAAATATGTTTGGGTCTGCATTTCCAAATATATTTATACTGTAGATAATATAAATTCCTCTCTTCAAAGTAACAGAGAAGAGCACTTTGCTGCAAGATAAATACAGCTTAAGCCAACGTGGTTATATCCTAAGGTGAATAAAAGCAATGAAATGTGCCCCTATATTAAATGAACATTTCTCTTGGATAAAAGTATAAAAATATTGTAGGGACAAATCTAGAAAACTCTTCACATTTTTCATCCTCCCTTACCTCAGTGTACAAACCTGCTGTCTACCTTTGGTGATCCTCAAATATTTATTGCATCTGATAGTGGTTCTCTAAAAAGTAGATGATCATCTCTTTGGGACGTGTGCCAGACTAGCAATATCCCAAAAACTTTGGTCCATAAACCTTATGAAGTGTTGCTGGCACTGGTAGCTGAGGCACTTAATTTAATGAGATGGGCTTGCTATTGCTGAAACTGCTAAATGTGTTTTCAACAGAGCCAAGGAAAAATCTAATTCATTAGACCTCTGACTGTGTTCAACTATTGTTATTGTGCTGCAACATTTTGAATATAAATACAAAAGGCCCACAGAAAGCAGTATTTCACTGTTTGAATTTGCACATATTGCTGAAGGCCATTTCAGTTCTCCTGCTGATGTGTTGCATTGCCTTCCTGGCTGCCACAACATAGCATATGATTATATACCTGATGCCTATAAAACTATGACAAAACACACAGTTGTTAAAAGTGTGTAACTATTGTCCTCTGTAATGACAAATGACAGCACACTTTTGCAGTGCAGTGGCTTGTCTCTGCTAGTGCAGAGACTAACACAGTTAGAAGAAGAAGAAAAGCAAAAGTAATAGTGCCATCATTAACAATTGAGTCTGAAAAAGGCAGAAAATTAGATAAGAGCCCTTACAAAAAAATCATCAATCCCCTAGCACATTTTGCCTTTATTTCTTTTGTAAGAAAAAACAGATGTGAAGGAAAATTATGACTAAGACAATGAGGACTTAAAATCTGAACATTTCTGCTATTGAATATTTGCCTGTAACCCTTCTGCGTTAAGATATGGCATTTCTTCACAAAGCAGTATAGTATTTCTCAAATAATGTGAAGTGAAAATATGTATCTAGATTGAATTTCAGTAAAAAAATGACATTTCTTACAGAATCCCATACCATCCCAGTCATAACTGATCATACCACCACCAACTTTACAGTAGTGAACTCTACAAGAATAGAGGATGAATTACGTGAACTTTACCTGCAGCTTTCTTAATTTATGTCACATTCCAATTGGTTATTCATTTGCATTTTATCTTCAGAAAACCAAAGGCCAGAAGTTCAACATCCTGTATAAGAGGATGCAAGAAATGTGCAGCTAGATTTCAGTAAAATCCAACCCCAGGCCTCCTCCTTCTTCAGTGTTGGCAAAACTCCCATTCCTGCCCCTCTAAACTGTCTGATCTTAATTCTTTTCCTCCCTAGCACAAATGGTCCTTACCATACCAGACACTTGACAGCTCTCTGGAAAGAGTCGTCCCAGGAGAGAGATGCCTCCCAGAAGTTGCCACAAAACTCCAGATTATTGTGCAGCAGCAAAATGTTGTAGAAATTAAAGCTCATTTCATTGTTAACTGTGGAGAGGAATTGGTTGTTTCTTCTTTAAAATCTTCATAAATAACTCATTTTCAAAACTGCATCTCTGCAAACATTACAAACTTTGTATCTATAAGCCAAATTCTCACTTCTGTATCAGACTATATGCAGGCTATGTATACTGTACAAAGTATACTCTACTTTATTTCTTGTCCAATTAAGTGACTTAGAGTAAAAATACAGAAAAAAATCAAAATAAACAAATAATTTCCACTTTTGTGAGATCCTGTTACTGACACCCAGCTTCATTCCTCTAGGCTTGGAGATCTGTCTCTTTATTTTAACAGAGGCCCTGGCACTGACTGTGAATGCCAGAAGCAGAACTGCATAATGGCTTTCTGTTCCAGTGTGAATGGCCTTGTTAAAGAGTCCTATCAGTAACAACCTCGTGATTTTTCCAGTGCATTATTTGCACAAGGTCTTCAAACCAGTCCCCCAAAGGAGGTGCACTGCTCTCCAAGAGTTCCTGTCTTGTGTCTTCACTTACTGCTTAGCTGCTTAAAGCAAGTTCCTACCTGGAAAGAACGTCCTTTTCCCATTGCCACTGGAATCAGAGACCTCCTGGAGATGCCACAAAGCTCTGAGAATTCTCTTAAGTCATCACCCGTGAATGACTCTACAGAAGACATTTTGTGGCAAGTTATTTGCTTTTTCTTCCAGTTTTGACATTTGAATTGTATGGTCTGTGATGCTGCCTTGAAAACTTAAAAGCTCTCTGATAGTTTTACTTTTCAAGCCCCTCAGTCCACATGCATGTACGTGCATATCCAAAAATTTTAACCTCAGAGCACTACACAGAAAGACCTTCAGATCTGGTTAGATGGTGAAACTCCTGGCACACCCACAATATTGAAAGGATAACTTTCTCAATACTATACCACGGTGGTTTGTAGCTATTAGGTATCTTCCTTGGAGAGAACCTTTGAGATACATACTCCTCTGCAATCCCTGAATTAAAATATCATTGAGTTTCACCGTAATTTTTGAGATACACTAAAACGTTCTGCAGCAATTATGAGGGGCCAGAGTTGAACAAACCTACGGAATTTTAATGAGTTTGCAGTAGTAATTATTTTTAATTGCCTTCCATCTCATTAGAGTACCAGGTGGCAGCTATGTAACCTCACCATGGATGCTGATTGTCTACATGGCCACATATTTCTCTGCAGACACTAATGAACAGACATGCCCACAGCCCCTGTAGTGGTCTGCTAACAGCAATTTGCCTGCTCCTTTGAACAAGGGGAGCCTGGCTCTGACCTCACCCACACTAAAATTAGCTTCATACAGCTTACAGTGCATCTTTTTAAACAACAACCAAAAATAACATACACATGTGCAAATATATTAAGTTCTGCTTCTACTGTGAACTGTTTAAAGGCTGCTACTTTTACTTACCACTTTAGAAACAAAGAGAATCCTCCCAGTTCCCTGTTCACACAGCAATGTAGCAAAGAAAAGGAATGTTCCTCTACACTTCCCTCCCTTCCACAAGAAGTTTTTATTAAAATTATTAAATACTAATGATGATTTTAAATAAGAGTCAATTTCTCATGTGATCAGAAGAGAGAATTTCAAATAGTCAGAAAAAAGCAGTAACAACTGAGGTTTGCCCTATGTGTCTGTTGATTACTAGAGGAATTCATATGTTGATATTTACTGAGGAAAAAAAACCCAAACCCAAAAAAATCAAAACCGAACAACCTAGTTTTGGTTTAAGGAAGAAACATAACATTGTGAATTTAATTCCAGTTATACAAAACAGTTCATCTCTGTAGGATCAGTACTTTTTAATATATGCAGATTAGAGACTTGCTTATAACAGCATACACTACATTAAAAAAAAAAGCAAATCTATAAATTAATCTCTTCTTTTCACTTCTGTAATAAAATGATTGTTCCATCCTGTTATTAAGGCTGTTGAAGAGTTCTGGCATTCCAGATGCCTGAAATAAAAATTATTCCTATTTAAATTATACATCATCACTGACAAAGTTCTAGCTGCTATCTAATAACTTTGCAATATCTAACAATCTGTGATGAAATACACATAAAGTTTAGATATTTCCTCTGCTGTTTTTCAATAGAAATAAGCTCTAGGAGATAGAACCTGTAATGAAGTATCATTTGGTTCTCTTCTTTCTGACCACATAGATGTTGACTTCTTTATACTTTCTCTTTTTTAAGAACTAAATTCTACAGAATAATTGATCAATTTATTTCATGTGTCTTTTTTTACCTGCATATTTTACCTTCTTCCCAGGTATTTATTTCAGACCCTTCTACTACAGAGTTAGAAAATGTATGCATTTTACTTGTTTCATATTAATAATATACATATATCTGGTGTTGGTTTTCTGCTCCTAATTGAGCCTTAAAGCCACTACTTCTTTTAATTAAAATACTTTCTTCCCATGGCACAAGGCAGTGAATAGCCCAAAGCATTGTCATCTCAGAAAATGTCTCTCACCCTAGATATCATTTAGAAAATATGGGTTTTATCATGACCTGGAGCATTTTGTCAGGCTTCAAACCGGTTATCTTAAACAATATTCTTTAGCCAAAAGTTCCTCCTGCCTTCGAGTTCCTGCACTGTGACATGGTAAAATAACCAATGTTCTTAATAAACCCACAAACTGTGCTTCTGAAAATCAAGGTGTTTCAAGTCGAGTCTGTTGTTACTACTTGAAAACCTTGGCTTAGAAAATGTTTTTGCTTTTTTCATATTGAAATTGTACATTTTTTACTTAAAAAACCTTCTAATTTCTGTATATGCTGGAGTTTTTTTCACAACAGTCCTATTAGAAAACTAATCATAAGAAACTTTCTTAGTGCTTGAAAATGGTACATGAGAAAGAACAGTTTTATATGCTCCTTTTTATCCAAAAGGCTAAATTAAGTACTGCAGATTAGATTAGTGTTCACAGCAACAATTTTTCCATTCATTTCTGTGGAGCTTGGGTAATTAAGAGAAAGGAAGAGCAATAGGTGTCTGAACTGTTGGAGTCAAAGACAGACAATGCAAGAGAGATTTTAGAAATGGATATTACCTACAAATGAATTCAATATCATGTCCTCTGTCCCTCATGTAAAATGAGTGGATGACATTTAGTTGGTGTCTTCATGGTTTAGGAGAACAGCCTGCTCTATTTTTATGACCTGTGTGATCATAGAAACATAATTTATCAAAATAATTCATTTGCAAATACAGATCACAAATAACTCCAAACTCAAAGGAATGCTGCACTGCTCTCCAAGTCATACAAACAAACAAAAAAAAAAAGTAAATTTAGAAATAATCTCACTTTAAGTAAAACCAATTTTTATATGCATAAGGAGATTCAAAGCTTGCCCTGGAATAGTCTATGAAAGAAGTGTGGAAAATGCAGTAAAGCTTCTATGTGAGGGGCTGTAGGTGAGTTTGCATTAATCATGGAAGGCTTTGCAGTTCAAGCAGCACTCTCTCCTTTGCAAACGTGTATTTTTTCTGTTATTGCCTTACAATTGTGTCAGGACTTTGTGTATCAGCACAGCTTGAACTCATCAGTAGCTAAGCTTGTTATGGATAATCTTATTTATTCTACCACCTCTCTGCAAGATAATCACATTATGGTTCTCTCAAGGGCTTATCACCTTGAATCCACCCAGGACCTGCAACACACACACAGAGGGAGAAAGAGATGTACAGATGAAAAACCCAGCTAAATGCTTTTTCTCTGTGCTTAGAATGATTACATCTAGACTGAAAATTATTATTGCTACTATTAAGTCTTTCTGAAGAACAGAATTAATTGGCATAAAAATTAAATATAAATGTTATGAATGAACATTTTTGATAAGGAATGAACATTTACACTTTCTATTAAAAGTATAGAGAGCCTACTATAATAAAAAATACTCTTATCTGTAATGAGTTAACAATAATCCCAAAGACTACAGATATGAGTTCTGTAAGAAGACCAAGATAATATTTGCCTTTCAATAAGCACACTATAGAAGAGATACTTTCCTCCAACCTTTTAATAAGGGTATGAAAAAATGCAATACATTTGTTGAGTAACTGAAAACTGGACATTGAAAGGAACTTAACGAAGTCCTGCTAGACATTTTGCTCAATGCCCAGACTGAAGAGACAGAATTACCTATTATTTCATCACTTGGCATTCTAATCTAGATTGGATTAAATGCTGTTAAGTATTGTACTTAAATCGATCTTCCACTGGCAAAGAGATGTATTAATATGTTCCTTTTTATAGAATCCAATATTATGCACAAAAATATAAGGATAATTGTTTTGAAGGTAACAGCTTTTTGTTCAAAAGCATGCCAAATAAAGGGATCAGAGCCTGTCCTTTAATATGCTTGGAAAACACTTCACAAACCAAGCCCAAATTAATTTTCATCCAGGGAATTCATATTATCCATTAGGACTTCCCTTTGAAGATGGACTTTGACCCTTTGAGTTGTTTGATCCTATTTGATCCAATATGATGACTAAATCGGTAAAATTAAGCAACAACTGCATGTCTTCATTGTGTTCTCAGACCAATTTTGCTCTCGCTTGTGTCTATTAAGACTCTCTTCAGTGCATGAGTCTCGCTGCACACAGTTCAATATGTCCCCATTTTCATGTCGCCAGTCAGCAGAAGTTCTGTGAAATATGGAACCAAGTTCTGTCTCCAGAAGCACTCGTGTATCAGTAGAAATTTGGTGCCCCTGTGGGCAGAATATAACCCTAAATGCCAGAAGCTTTTTATTTGGCTGTAGTCTTGTGTGACTCACGTGGGCATTAGTTCGTATTAATAAACATCGAATACTTCATTCCCATCTATACAACTGCTCCTTACGTAAGCACAAACCTTAGCACACCCTGTGCAGTGTGGAAGGTGATTAAGTGTGAAGTGCTATTTTGAATTTCAAGTGGGTCCTTTTGGATGAAGTACAACACGCTGCGCAAAGTGAAAAGGTTCAAGTGTTTGATTGCATCTTCCTTCCTTTTCCCTACAGAGAATTTTCAGTTTTGGGAAGAGAACACACTGGCATGTCTTAAACCAGAAACAAAATCAAGCCACGGAATTTTTCAAAAGGTACTTTGTGATTTAGAGGTAATTCTTTTAAATGTTTGTTTACACAGCATTCTTTTGTGACAACTCTCCTGTGATACACAGCGGAAAAAAATGTATGGTAATGAAATGAGATTGCTATGGTCTACTTTTTTCCTAAATATTTTCCAGAAATAGACAAAATATATCTAAAAATTCACCAAAAATTCACCAAAAAATATCATTTATTAAGGAAGATAAAGGCACTTATTCACTTAAGCTAACATGAATAGCACAGAAAAAACTGCATGTTACATACAGTTAAGGAGTCAGAATGAGTCAAAGTTATGAGATTCCAGTACAGCTTTACTTCACCCTCCTCATGCTCAAACATTGTTAGACTTTATTTTCATATTTATAGTTCCTTATTGTGTTTTCCACATAACCTACCCTTCATTTACAATTTGGAAGGGGTTTTAACCACCGGCAAAGGGGATGGTCTAGGGACCAGGTCCTATTCAGCCGGTAATTTAACATGTCTCCCCTGAAATTCCTAAAACAGAATTACACAATGTTTAGTTGTCTAAATAACCTTTCTGAATCAGAAAGCAAAGTAGGACAGATGATGGCTTATTGGACAACCAAGGTGTTTGCCTTGTGTAACCTCACGTTAAATACCTGGGGTAGTGGGGAATGATGATAAGAGGAAGAATGCTACAGACTGGGGGGAATACAGGAAGTGGAAGCCAGGGAGAGTAGAATCATTTAGTCTGGAAAAGACCTCTGAGATCCTCAAGTCCAACTATTGACCCAGCACCACCATGTTCACTGTGAGAGCTAGAGGTTATGAGGAAATCGATAAAGAATGTTTTGAGCTCTGTTCTTACATTTTACCTACAACTCAGTCCTTCATAGACGCTTTAGCTGGGTCATTCCCTGACTGTGCCAAGGGGTCAGAGGTAACTGATCAGAATATGCTCCTGCTCAGCATGCTCAGTCCCACAGAACTGGAAGCAGACCTGAGCTGGCTGCCTCAAGCGTGGCATGGAGCAGTAGTCCTCAACTGGAGCATTCTAACTAATTTTTAATGGTCCCTGTGCATCTCACCTTACCTAAATTATCAAGGGCTTTTTCATTTGGTGTACCCCTTTGCCCTTGTTAGTCCAAGAAGAGGAGGGTTGACCCATCATCAAACATTTATGTTTACAGTCATAAGCTCAACAGCTTATTCAAGAGAAACGTCACTGACCCCTCTGCCCCTCCTGTGTGTACAGAAATCAGTGATCCCACATCCAGGTTACTAAGCTTTTAAAATGAGGCTGGTGACTTTCACATAGTACACCCTGTGAGAAGGGAAAAACTTAGCATCTTTGACAAGACAGATCTTGGCTTTTCATCACAGAAGAGAGATTTCCTTCCTAGACTTCACTACTGAGAAATAAAACTGGTGATAAAAAGAGCGAATCTCCTTCTCCAACTCCTCTTCCTGTGGCAGTATCTCAGCAATTTTCCTTGATGAACTAGAAAGCCTCAGATGACTTCTAGGATTTTTAAGGAACCTTCCATTTTCTCTGCAGTGTAGTCACCTTTTAAAATCTTTTGAAAGCTCTTTTTTCCAGATTTCAAAATTTCGCTTAGAAATAAGAATGCCAGATATAATTCTAGTAAATATGTTATTCATCAAACCATCAGCACAGCTCAAAACTAAACACAAATGGTTTTTTTCACTTGGATCTATCTGGTCACTGATTTAAAAAGACCAGTCAAAACCCAGAGGTTTTCCAGACCCTTGGTCCTTCACCAGTATTTAAGAATGTTGCTTCCTGTTGCTAATCGGTATATCCTGTAGCTTCTTTTAATTACTGATCTGCTGCCTCTGCAGCAAATGCAAAAGTTAATAAAATATTGCAGACAGATTTGCCTTGTAGCAAAGTCTGGACTGCTTATTTTCAATCCAACATTCTCACAAACTCAAACCTTTTATTTAGTGGCCATTTTTTTTTTCCATACTGCAATCTTTATTAACACAAATTGCAAATATTGCCACTAAGTGTACTTCACTTACATGCTGATACACATTTCTGAAGAGAATACAGAAAGATCAATAATTAAAAATAAAATTGTCCATTGTAATTTACAATACTCAAGCTAAAAAGAAAATGATAAAATAAAAAGGGTAACTTTTACAGAGATTTTAATGTATGGCCTGCTATTATTTCAGATCTTTTACTTGAATATACACTTTTGTATTACAAAGGCCAGAACTTCTGCCAGTGTGAATAATAATAGCTCCCATAATCTGGGCATGGTTTATTGGAACTAAGAGTCTGTGCTTATAAATTAAAAAGATTCTTTGATGAAATTCAAAATACTTTTTTTTGTTGTTGTTGTTGGTTGTTTTTGTTTTTGTTGTTGTTGGTTGTTTGGTTTTTTGGGTTTTTGTTTGTTTTGTTTTGTTTTGTGTACTTTTGCTTTTTTTTTTTTTTGTTGTTTGGATACACATGTGGCTGAAACATCTCTGCAAACACACATACACATCAGTGCTTACAGGGAATCTCAGGGAAGACCAGTTAAAGAAATATCACTATGTTAAGCTCTAATTTCTGACATCTACTACTGAAAGTCTCCATGAAGTAGCTCTCTGAGAATCCCAGGGAACAACTGCAGTTGCTGCACTGTAATACACTCAAGCAAAATCAGTTAGAAGCTTCAAACATTTCTGTTCTCTCCTACAGAAAGGAGAGCCTCCTGGGCCCTCCACGCAAACATTGTCACATGCATTGTCACAAGCAATAGGGGTCACAGTTTAGTCTAGAAGCTGTGAATTTCTAATGGATTCTGTCTAATAGAGACAAAATTCTCCTTTGCTTCCCTCTTCCCTTCAGACACTTTTGCATATCAGCTCTAACACTTGTCTCATCCAGCCTTGTAAGGTTACACATCCAGGTTCCAACGCAATCAATCATCCCACGTACTCTTGTAAATTCTGTGTCACAAGAATAACCACTACATAAATAAAACAAATGAAATTCCCTGACTGCTGTTAAGGTGAACCTTCCTCTGGAGCTGCCCCTATGTACTGGTGGAGTCGCTGTGACTCTTAGACTCTCTTAAGGAAGGAATCATGTCTTTCCTTTGCATCTTTATACGGCATTTAATAACCTATCAGTGCTTGCTATATAATTAATAGCAACATCAACTAATTAAATAGCTTGATTGAATTTGGTATGCTAAATAGATGGATAGAATGCTTTAATTGGTCACACAGGACGGGCAACGGACGAGAGAGGTTTCTACTTTGCACATTTCCACTTTGTGAAGACTGCCAACACTTCTTGTCTTCAGAGATGAAAGTACTTAGGGAAGAAGTTCATTTAAGGCTGATATAGTAAATTCATTACTAAACAAAACAACAGAAAGCAGTCCTAAACTAGCATACAGATAAAAAATATATATTTTTCGTATGTTTAGTCTTAACTTCACGACTTATTCTCACCAATGAAAATTTGGCTGGGTAAATAATCACATGGTTTCTATGTGCCTGTATGCAAGTTACTCAGAGCTTTATTTACAAATACTGAATTGTTTGAACAAAAAAGGCAAATCAAACCCTACCAAAAAAAATTCACGACAAGAGACCAAGCTTTAAAACATCCCTTAAAATTCCACCCAGTAGAAGGCTGAAATTTTCACCTAGAGTCAAGGTTTCCAAGCACATGTCTACATGTGTCAAAGCATACCAGAATGAAATATAAGAATGAAACATCCCTCAAGAGCAGTGTGGCCTTGAAATCCAGAGACAGATGCAGAAGAAACCAGAGTAATTCTGGCTATGATCCTTTCTGCTCTGGGAAAATATTCCAGAGTATCCTCTCTTGTTCCACTGCTCACTGCTATTGTGGAGGTAAATAAAAATAACTCCATGCAGATAAAAAATTCAGACAAACTGTAATTCACATCCAAAACAAAAGGCCAAAACTAACAAACAATGGGTTAACCATGGCAATGTTCCAATGATATTTTACAGGATATAGGTTCAGTGTTGCCAGTCAGGAAATTATTCAGTTTGCTTCACCTAGAAGATGCAAGGATCACCCCAGGGTGTCCAGCACAAAAACAGTCACTCACCTGAGCATGGGGGAGTGGGAGGGCGGGGGGCACTCAGTCACAGGAGAGTGATTCTCTTTGAGGAGAATCCCAGTCCCAAGGGAGAGCTTCCAATCACAGAGCCACTGCTTCGAGGAAAACTATCTCAGGGGGTTTCTGCCAGGGGCAATTGTGGTGTGCACACCACAGCCAAAGTGAGACAACAAGGGTGTGAAAGGCTGGTGGGCACCATTTGCCTACAAGCTCCACAGCGGCCTGAAGGAAATACTGCATGAATAAACTATTTAAAACTAATAATCAAATATTATTTATATTGCTTTACAACTATTGCAGTAAATGAAAGATCAGAATCGGCCAGAATTTGATAGTAGTCTCAAAACTAGATCCCTTCGAGTAAAAAATTATGGAAGTCTTTAGTATGCACTAAAGGGTTTACCATCATGGATTATACCTGTTTTCCCACTTTGATCCATTAGTAGTTTATTGTATCTGATCTTCCCATTCTCTGTGTTTTAGCTCTCTGTGAATCTGCTGCTCAGGTCTACTGGATGACTGGGCTGATAAGGACTACAGTTATTAGTGTGTGAATTCCTAGCCCACACAGTGGGGTTTTTAAAGGCGTAGGGCAAGACAAAATTTTAAATATTTTCTGGTTTGCAGTTCCTCAATTAAATGTTTTTGGTACTGTAGACAGTATATAAAAATGCATTAAAAAATTAATCTTTCATGAAGTTTTTTTTTTAAAGATAACTTCATGTTACAATACAATTAAAGTTCTGTAGTATTTCAGTTTTACAGAAGATAAACTGTTTATAAATTGCTGCTTCTATGATTCTGTGAACTAGGAAATAATCCTAGTTGATTTTGCCAATCTGCAGTTATTTCTTTATGTGGTTAGAGAGAGAAAACTTGAAGATTGAAGAGGATCTGCAAGCAAACAAACTAATAACAAATCGCATCTTAGTCTAAGCCTAAAAGGTTTGCAAGCTTTCAGTAACTTTTTTTTCAACAAACCCCACTGAGTCACAACCACCTACTCAAATAATTCAAAATCCATTACTAGAGTATAAAAATATACCAACCAAAATTTTCTTGCTGTTTATGACAACGGTTCACAGACTGATGTAGTAACAATGAAAACTAAACCCGAAGTGCACAGCCTCCTAGGATAGATCCTTAACTAATATAAGCCAACACAAAACTGCTGAGCAAAACAGGAGTGAGTAGGCTGCTGGAGATCAGCCTCTGTGCTCAAAAGATTAGGGATTTTCTTTCTATATCTGTGATTTTTTTGGTACTGCTTACAAGCAAGCTTCGCACTTTTGAGCGGCCTGAAGTAACTTGCAGTTTACCGTTGTTTCTGCCAGGATGGGAATTTTCTAAAAATCTTCTGTACAGAGCCCTAAGAGCAAAAACCCATGCATCATTCAGCTTGCCTCATTCATAGAGGTAGTGCATTTACAATATTAAGATAACCTTTTAAGGAATGACCTAATTAAAAAAATTGAATGAAGGCAAAACAAATCACTGGCACTTCAATCTAATTGTAACAGAAAACGCTGTATTAACTGCTGATCCTCAGAGAAATCCAAAACCAGCAAGAGGAAAATGTTACCACTCAATAAAAGTCTTGGCAACTTCCCACTGAGAACTGAAACACAATATGTACACATCAAACACTCACCAACTTATTGGATCATTAGGTAAAAGCCAGAGCCAGTTGAATAGAGTGCTGCTCTCTTTAAAGCTGAAATAATTCCTGGTACAATAAATAAAGCAGGCACAAATAACTCCACATAACAGGAATCATTAGGAATAACAAATATTAGAAAGGAATGTGCTAAACTGTCTCGCTTTGAAAAGTTTCACTGTGAAGTTAACTTTTCTTTGTCATAATCTTCAAGAAATAATAGCAGTCCAAACAATGTTACTTTCCTTCTTCTGTAAACACAGAAATCAGAATGTCAAGGACATGAAATTCATATGTTTTTCAGTGGAACTGGAAGAATGCACATGTAAATTAAAATAGAATCTGAAAATGTTATCACAAATAACTCCCATTGCATAAATGTAGAAATAATGGCAATACTTTTTTTTTAACTTTCTGTTCTTTGAAAAATATTTTTTTTATCCCTCCCCTAAAGCTACTACCATCTATCATCTACCTGTCTTCCAGAAATCCTTCAGATTTTGCTCCATCCATACCTTCCAGAGCCCCTTGTTCTCACTTCCCTTCCCCTTTTTAACAATTTAGTACATCTCACAACAATTCTGTTTCTGCCTGCTTTAGTGACTCCTCTTTTCCCACTTCACCATTAAATCCCCTTCCCTGACTAATCTCTCAGCTCTGTTTCATGACCCTCCTTTCATGCCTCGTCTCTCAAGTCTCCTTTCTCCCTCTCTTCCACCTCCACCCTTCCTTTTCTCCTTGCTGTTTATGACTGGGAGGTGAAGATAACCTCTGCACCGACCTAAGGAAAATAATCCCTGAAGATCCTCTCCAAGAGACAGGCATATTCCAACAAACCAAATACTATCTCAATGAGAGAGAAAAGTGCCTTTTTCCATTAGATCCCATTACATTTCCATTACACTTTTTTTTCTTTAAAGTTTTTTAATGCTCCTGCTGGATATTTGCAAAAAAAAAAAAAAAGAAAAAGTCATGTTGGGAAAATTATAAGAACTAGATTAATCAGCTATTAGTGGCCGAGAGTGAGTGAGGAGGTGTGAATTCCCCTGACTTCTACAACGCACTGTCTAGGTCAGCTGCTATCAACAGCTGTGGATCTGCTGACAGCCAGGGACCTAGGAGGATTTATGCCATTTAGAGAACTACTCCAGTATTTGGAATGCAAGAAAAATTGTGAGCCCACCTGAGTCCTGTGTGGACCCAAAGTCAAATGATTTATTTTCAAGTGTTTGTCCATGAAGAATCAGGAAAAAAAACTTTTTAGCAGCAATCAGTGAAGTTTAATATATTTTTCTTGCAATACGACAACAGAATGTGGTAAAGTTACATAGCTCTCATTTAACTTGTTTCTAATATGCACTTGAGTAGTTTCTTTCATAAAAAAGACACAATGAAAATACTATCTTATACATATTTACTTTCCTTTCATAACAAAACCTATTTGCTCTTCAACCCTCTCACACTGTTAAACTCCTTGAAAGCCATAAGGCACAAGTGGCACACAAGCTATAACATTACAGCATTTGTAATTAATCAGATTCGCAGGACTTGGACACAGAAAGAAAAAAGAAATGTGCAATATTGTCATTACCTATTAACTGGATTCTCTTTATGTGCAGCTGTGAGTATAGTTCTTTTTTGCTTTATGTTTTGTCTTTTGCATGAAGCCCTATTCAGCAAAACCTCTGTCACTTTCAAATGATGACAAACAGTTTTCTTGCACCCAATATTGAAGAAAATGTGTTCATCTTCTCATCTTCTCAGAATGAAAGTGTTGATGGGACATGAGGGAAAATAATAGATTACTTGGACAAAAATCTTTTTTGTGGGATAATTTCCTAGATCTAAGTTACAGTGGTTGTGTTCATGCACTCCAGAGGGGGTGGATTTCAGAGATAAGGAAAAGAGATTTGAGCAAAGTTTCTTCTTTTATCTTTGAATCCTGTGACATGCACAGCTCAAACTCAGAGACAGCAATGAAATTTGGATGGGAAACACTCTTTTTTTTCACATATTTGTTGTTTGGGTCAAGAAATCAGAGAGTACCCTCTTGAAATTACTTAGGAAATATTGGTTTCCTGTCTTTATCCAGAATATACTACAAAGAAAAGATTTTTAAAAGTAGAATACACTTGGAGACAAGATTTTAAGAAAACATGTTATTTTTCAAAAATCTGCTTTCCTACAAAAAAACCCCCAAAATCACCAAACAAAAAAAACCCCCAAACAACCAAAAAACAACGCCAAAACCCCCAACAACCACGCCACTCAAAATCAAAAGTCTCCTACATTTCAAAGGCTAATCAGGGTGGAAACATTCAAGCTTTAAGGTATCTTTTCTTAACAAGCAAAGTGTAGTTTTCTGTTCCATTTCTGCCTGTATCCACCTGCTTCTAGGACAGTACTGCCTTTGTAGCACACTCAGTTACACTCTGTAGGCATTCTCTGGGTGTTTCAGCTCATATTCTAGTGGCTTTTGTTAAAAATGTGTTGTAGGGCTTCAGTGTCCTAGCACCTCCTGTAGGTGCTCAGGGGTGGCAAGGATGCTTAGTGTCCAGCAGAGCTACATAAAGAGAATTTCTCTGGAATGCCCTTGTTGTGGGTCTCCAGCAAGGAGATCAATAGACATGAACATTGCAGCCTCCTTGCCTTGGGGAAAAGGAAAAAATTCACATAAGCAGAATCAATGTCAATGTAATACGGATGGACAGGAATAAGATCAGAACATTTATGAAAGCTCACAGCCAAATGGATTTTATTTATGCCTCACACAATACAACATCATTCCCATTTTTACTGTGCAAAGTTATGGTTTTGATAAAATTTTCTCCCCCACACCCAACAATCCAAAGAAAATCTATCTTCCTTATCGAACGTTGGCATGTCAAAATCCTTATAAATTTATGGGTTATAACATAAGGATGTAAATTTGTAGTTCAGAAACATCTCACATTCCCAGAACACGTTCTAGTTCCCCATGTGCAATATGAAGTCAGACCGATCTCTCTAAATCAAAATTGCATTTTTCTGACACTTCATCTCTTTGTCATGTTTTCTCCTCGCAATATCTGTACTACAAAACTCTCTTTCTTTATCCATTTATAGCATCACAGGACACACATCAATTTTACAGGTAACAAGACTGATGTATATGAAAAAAATCTTATAAATCACATTTGTGGAGAGGAAAACTCTGTTAAACATCACAGTCATTTGAAGAAAACCAATTTGTTTTGCAATTTTTTCAGCTGATGTGTAATATTTTGAAATTGGGCTCTGTTGGACATATTTATTGTGATGTTGTATATGATGTGCAATGCACACAAAGCTGTGACAGGGTGTGTTTTTCCCTAGGAAGGGAAACAGCCTGGTTATTCTCAAGTGCTGAATTATCTCTAACTATTCTTTTCTTCTCTCTCATTACAAATTTTCTTACATGTTCAGCAACTCAGTTGTTTCCTCTGACAACAGACAAAGGGTGAGTATCTTGAAATTCTGACAACTGCTTTCCTCCTCCAGTGAATTTGCATCCCAACAACCTTCCTAACTGGGCATAACATCATGAGTGAATGGGTCGCTCTGAACACATTCTGATCTCTTCCTGCTTTCTGCTGTACAACAAATGTTAGTTATCTCCAGTTATCTCTAGTGAATTTTAATAAGGCAATAGTTTCAAACAATTCTTCTGAGAACTGTTCATTCAGAAAAATCTTCACCCCTCAGAAATGTTTGCTTTTGCCATTATCATAAACAAACACATAAAATGGATTGTGGAAAAAAAAGGCTGGGGGTAAAGTGAAAGAAAAATGGAAAGTTATAGACACAGTTATAACAGTACAGAAATTGTAGTGGGAAATGTGGTTGCTACTCCCTGGATGGAAAGTGTTCAGCATGCCCAACTTCCCCCACACAACACATGCTAAGGGGGGATGAAGCAGAGGGGTGGAGCAGAGTGGAGACACAGTGGCCAGGCTCTGTTGAAATCCTTGCAGAGGAGAGAATTCAGCACTACCTTTCAGCTGACAAGCCACAGAGCAGCTGTGAACCAAGGGAGATAAAAGAAGACCAGCAACCATGGCAAAATCACCCTCCTGGGATGTAATACTGACGCACATCTCCATCGCAAGGTTACCCGCCTCCAAGGTACAACCACACCTCACTGAGCATTATGTGTGACTAGAGGCACCCAAGCTCCACCTAATCATAAAGAAACAGTATAAAAGTAAGTTAAGAATGGAGAGGAGTCAGACTAGACTCCATCATAACTTCTGGGATCAAGCTGAACTTGGCTTCTCCCTCATAGGGTTGCCTGCTGGGTAAGAACCACTCTCTGTGAGCACTGAATGATTACCTGCAGCAAGCTTTTGTTAGGGATTAGAGCTGGTCTGTATATTGCTTTGAATACATTTTTGCAATCAGATAACTATCACCAGCAATCCTCAATGCCCGTCACAATGTTGTTAATAAGGAGTGCTATTGCATGAGCTGTTAGTGTGAGTCCTTCAAGGGAGTTAGCTCTTGTTGGCAGCGGGGAACACACAAATAAAAACATGGAGAGAGAGGGGGGTGGCCCTTATGCTCTGTGTGTGTCCCTGAACAAGCCAGTCAAACTGCCCTCCTGTTCAGTGGGCTGCCAGTGAAGGGCCCTCAAAAGGGGACACTGACAGGCTGGTTGGGCACAAGGGGCTTGGCTTTCCTGGGGTGCTGACAGACTGATCAAACACAAAAGGTTTGGGGAAATCTCCCTTTTCATGTGACATGGATCAAAATGCGCACCTTGTCTCCTTTTCTTGTATGCTTCACTAAGCCCACAGAGATGACTGTGAGGTGGAGTTAGCATATAAAACAATCCATCCTTATCTCCAGAATATTTCAATTAGCTAAACTGTTTCATGTACCCTAGTGGTAGTTCCATCTGGATAATGATTCCACAGAACTAAGTATATTTTTAGAGAAGTCCCTGGATTAATAAGAATGGGGAATAAAAACAACCCTTGACTTTCAGCAGCCCATCCCAGATGAGAAAAGACAATTTTGTCCCTTTAAATTTCAACAAAACCTGGTAGACATGCATCTTGAAACACTTCATTATTCTTTTCAGAAGAAGAAATATCTTTGATTCCTTATTCAGTTTGACACTCAGCTTTTCATCCCTTATTCCCCAAGGCTTGCCTCAGAAAGATTAAGAGAATATTTTCCCATTCTAGTAATGACCAGCATAGTATTACACAAAATTCTCAGCAACAATTAAAGGAATATTAGGCTGGGGCTTGGGGTCTAGTAAATTCACCTCTTTCACTTCATTGTACCTAAGGTACCTCCTGTTTCTACTCCTGCTTCTTTAACAACATTGCTTTGCATGAATCACAGAATTTTTAGGGTTGAGAGGAACCTCTGGAGAACATCTTGTCCAACCCCCCTGCCAAGACAGAGTCACCCCGAGCAGGTGACACAGGAATGTGTCCAGGTGGGTCTCCAGAGAGGGAGAATCCATGACCTCCCTGGGCAGCTGTTCCAGTGCTCTGCCACTCTCAATGCAAAGAAGTTCTTCCTCTTGCTGAGGTGGAACTTCTTGTGTTTTATTTTATGCCTTTGCCCCTCATCCTGTCACTGAGCACCACTGAAAAGCATCTGGCACCATCCTCTTGACAACCACCTTTGGGACATTTATATGCATTGATGAGACCACCTCTCAGGCTTCTCTTCTCTAGATCAAACAATAAAAATATATATAATGAAAGTATATGTGCTTTTTTAATCCCTGTTATTGCACCTCTGGAAATCCAAGGCTGATGCCAGTCAGTAAAATGTGCAATTAAATTCTGTTATTGAGTCATTTCAGAAGCTGAGGATCTGTCTTTCTGAAGTGAGGTTGCTGCTGGTCCGGAGGTTTAACAAGAGGTTGCACTAACATGCAAGAAGTATGTCAGAACATTAATTTTAAAATGATGAAAACTCATAAAGGCTATTGAAAATGGAAATTTTATGCACACTCAAAGTCAATTTATGCTCTCAGTAAATAATGAAATCCAAAACCTGAAGAGTCTTCTGATGTTATAAGTACCCTTTAGATCTTTTTGTATAGCTGTTACATCCTGTGGAGGGAAAATCTATTTTGTTATAGGTGCAGAGCAAAATAACACAGTTAAATAACACCATGCTGAAGTGGCACAGGGCCTTCTGAGTGATTCTGCACTCTTCTCTTAGCAGCCTAACTCTATTGACATGCAGGTCATTAAAGCAGAATTCACACCCCTGCTCTTGGCCTGCACAGGCCTATGCATCACTTAAATCCCACTTAAAACTCCCTAAATGGGGCTTTAAAAGGATTTATTTATTTCCAGGCTGGCAGGTGAATGTCACCCCTAATTTGCTTCACCTCTGCAAATGCTTAAAGAAAAGTTTCAGTAACTTCAGTTGTTGTCTTCCTTGAAGACCTTGAAACAGGTTCAGCAAAGCTTGGCAGGACTCTTGTGCTTGACCTTATTGCTGGAGCCTGGCATGAAGCAACAGTTCAAGCTTTATAAAAGTTGCTAAAAATTTAAGACCTAAAAGAGGTACAGGTAATTTTTGAACTTAGTTAAATAGAATATGAACAAAAAGTCATTTGTAGATACTTATTTTACTAGCATGCTCTTCAGCTTCTGAAGAAAAATTCTTCTAAATATTCTTAAAAATTACTAATTATATTATACAGAATAATGCTCTTGTATTGTTTACTCAGAACCTGTGAGACATGGTACCGTACGTAGTCTTTGCCAGTGGATGATCATTTGCATTTCTTTACATTTGCAAAGTTTTCAATCTCCCAAACTAATTTTATTGTGCTTTTCATATTTTACATTGCTCTAAGTTCTTTTCGTTTAAATACATTATTATCCTTGGATTCTGTCTTCCTTACTTCATACAAGACATGAACAGTCTGATGGGCAGTCATACCCTGTTTTGCAAGAGTAAGACAGACAAATATTTTTGTCATCTGCTTTGCCTAATCTAATTTGTCTCATCTTGAATGTGACCTGACCCTGTGCAACCAAATACAAATATTTAATACCTGTTTGGATCATGCAATTTTGAACTGACAAATTTTGATCCAGCAAAATGTGAACTTTTTAGCTACAAGATCGCCAATCAACTTTTCCCTTTAGCAAATGATAGATTGAAAAAAAAAGTCTGAGTAGTTCTTTCATAGGAAAACTTCAAAGAAAAAAAGAGAGTTTAACCACTGGAGTGTCAGGTCAGATCATGACCCTTTACGCTGAGGAGCTCTTCTGCACCTTAGGTAGTTCCTTGGGGTCATTAAATCAATCTCTCAATGCAGTGGTTATCAGCAACATGAATTAGAACCTGGTACTATCTGAGTGTGTCTATCTTTCTGCAGGGTATTTTTTGTGGACCTCTCTGCAGAAAATCAACCTCCACTGATAACTGAGTTTCCACTCTTTTCTGTATTCAGTCTTTCAAGAGTGTGATGCCACTAATCACTGGTTTCCAAACAAACTTAATCTCAAACCACTCTACTATTTACTTTCACCTCTTTTTAATGAAATGGCATCTGCAACAAGAAAGAGGATATTTCAGAGCTCCTTCTCTGAAAATACGATATTTATCAAGAGTGAGATTAAGAAAGCTAATTTCATTCCTTCTTTTTTAATCACTACTACTGGGGCTCCGGACCATATCAAGAGGGATTCTGACAGCTTAGTATTAGTGGGAGAAGGAAGGAGAAAAATCTATCAGCAGTGAATGATTGTATTTAAGGTTGACAATGATGAAATAGTAGAGGCCGTGCTACAATTTCTGCTCCTTCATTTGTCTTTGTTGATAAAATGAGCACTGTCAGAGGCTCAAGCTCACAACAAATTTAACGTGACTCTGTTTATTCCTGCACAAAACAAGGTTTTCACATGATCAGATGATAAATGCAAAGTTCTGGGATAACCCTTCCTTCTGTTTAACACAGGCATGCGATTTTCTCACTTTATTTTTTTTTCCCATTAAAATAATGAAGATGGAAAATATCTAAGCAGGTTTTTTCAGCAAGATATTTCAAAAAATAGCATGAATTCTCCAAAAGTAATACAAACGTATAACATAACCAGTCTTTGAACACCATTCTTCCAGAACAGTCTTCTGCACTTGTTAAAAAAATATATTCATCATTAATTCCTACTGTTTGATGGACTTCTCACCTTGTATTTCAAAGGTGCCTCTTCAAACTACAGGTTGAAAGAAGTTTGCTGAGAAAAATGAAAAGGATAAATTGAGATGGAGCTGAAATTAGGCAAACCTGTTGAAACCACTTATAGGATTGAACTCAGGACAGCTTCCTCATCATACAATTAGCTTTTGTTCTGGGCAAAACTGATTTGCCAAATGCCATTCTATACAAAAAGACATCATGGCTAAAAGATACACACCGAAAGCGTTGAAACACCAGCCCATGTTCTATAAAACATATATAAGAGCACATAGGGGATGCTTTCCAGTTTCATTTTAAAAATAAGCATGTAAATCTAAAAATACAGTCCTTATCAGATCTCTGTTCTGCAAACCTTCCTTGCTTTATGCTGATCAAACCATAGCATGAAGCTGACTTGACTGACTATTCAGTAACCCCAAATTCATATTTCATACACTCAATGTCGTTTTTTTCCCAGCATTTTTCAGTGCCAGAACATGATAAGAATTTTGCATCTGTCTGTCAGGTGATTTCTGGATATTATTTCAGTCAGTAACTGGTTTCCATGTAGTAGGAGTAGTAGTAGTTCACTCATTAAAACTCCTCTGAACTCAAAGCCTCTTTTCTGCCTTTCAAGAGGAGTGTGATAACACCGGATTTAAAGTGGGGAAAGTTCCTTGGTAAAAATTATTTAATACAGAACATTGCTTTTTATGATCAAAATTCCATTATATAAAATATTTACTTTCATAGTTTCATTCTGGGTGGGAATTCTGTAAGAAGTTCTGAGTGTGTACAAAGGTACAGGTGAGAAAAGAAGAATGAGAGAAAGCGCACTATTTTCTTTCTTTTTTTCACATTACATTGATGTTAGGGGCCAAAGAATGAGGAAGATGGGGAATAAAATTTGTATTTTCAGAAGCATTACTTTCTCACACACAATAAGCTTTATATTAATATTTAAAGCAAACATGACAAAATTTGAGTTGTGCATTATCTACCCTTTGTGAGAAGTTTAATTTTTTAACAATGAATGATGCCCATTCTAGGCTGCCATTGAAAAAATGATGTTTCCAGTTTTTATATCCGATTATCTATTTCTTATAAGTATTTTCAAGTGTCTTGTTAAGGACTAAACATTGTCTTAAGTAGGAACAGAGAGTCCCTTTTGAACAGCAGTTTTCTATCTGTGTTTCTGAGCTGTGTTTTCTAGCCCCATAACCACACTCATACAATACCTCAGGTTAAATTAATCTGTCATTACCTTCTCTTTTTAGTGGATACGTGGGCCAATCCATTTTCCCGTTTGCATTACTTGCTGTGACATCCACCCAATTCATTTTTGAGGTATTAAATTAGATAACAAACCTGACTAATTTGTATCCTTTTAAAAATGTCCAGTACAAGTAGTTCATAAAGGAGTCTTTATAACTCTCTCTTAAAAAACCAAAACAAGTAATATTAAATTTAAAAAAGCAGATAAGTGGTGTTTTGATGATGAGGGAAACATATTTACTAATCTTTATCAGGACCATGAAAACCAAACACCCAACCAAATAAAGAAACACCACCAAACAAGCAAACAAACCACCATCAAATCTTAATTTATTTCTCTTATTACATCCAGTACCCTCTCGGCGATAATATTATTCCTGATGCAAGAAATGCAGTTATTGTACGGCATAGCTGGGCAAGTTTATTGGGAGATGCAAGTTTGAACAGAATAAAAATGTGTACCCAACCTCTGTGCTTCAATGACATTCTCTCTACCAGTTTTGGCTGTGTGAGCCACCTTCCACAACCCACCCCAGCTCACCAGACCTTTCATTGTGGGCAGCTGCTCTGTGCTAAGTCAGGTTTACTCCAACACTGAGCTGAGATATATCCATGATGAAGTTTGCCTGTGTTCTTCAGAAGCCAGAAGCTGTTTCACCTTTCATTCACCATTTACTTCGTGGTGAAAGACACATTTAGTTGTGTGTGTGTGTTTATAATTACGTACAGCAATACTCCTTTGATTTATACAGGCACACCTGCAGATGGAGATGAATCAAGGGACATATACAAATCGTATATATATATATATATATATGTATATACACACACACATATATATATACTGGATTTGTAAGAGAAAGCAAGAAAGCAATAAACTGATCTGCCAGTTAAAGGCTTACTTCCTAGGGTGACACACTGAACATCGGAAATAAAGCTAAAAAGAGAAAGGAAGCTCAGGACAGCTTCAGTGGATGAAAATAAAGGAGGAATTCCATGCACTTTCCTAGCTAGCTGGGTGTTACAAACAGCACCCAAGGAAGGCTCCCGAGGGTGGATCCGTTCCGGGATTCCCGCCTGGATCCGTCCCGACATCCCCGCCGGTCCCCGCGGGTGCGGGGTCCGTCCGGTGGCGCGTGGATCCGCTCCTGGATGCCAACCCGTTCCCGCCTGGGTCCCTCCCGCGATTCCTGCCCGGGTCCACCCCGGGATTCCCGCCCGGATCTATCCCGCGGTTCCCGCCCCGATCCACCCCCGGATTCCCGCCGGATCCACCCCGGGATCCCCGCCCCGATTCACCCCGCGATTCCCGCCCCGATCCACCCCGGGATCCCCGCCCGGATCCATCCCGCGATTCCCGCCCCGATCCACCCCGGGATTCCCGCCGGATCCATCCCGCGATTCCCGCCCTCTCCCGCGGCGCCGCCGGCGCGAGCGCACAGCGCCACCTGGCGGGGCCGCTGGGCTTCGGTCCCTCAGGCGCTTCCCGCCGCGAGTGTTTCTCGGTATAATTATTTTCTCTAAAATACCGATCTTCCGGCTGAGGAATATTTCTGCTTGAAGAGATGCCGCAGTTTTTCTGCGTTTTTATGGGTGATACGTGTCTGTGCCGGCAAGGCCGACGAATGGCGTGATTTACTTCCCGAAGTTTTATCCGTATAACACTGAAGGAAGGCTCGTTATCTGCCTTTTCTGTTCTCTTAGAAAATTTGAAGAAGTCAAAAGGGCCTCAAGTTAACATGAAATGATTTGGCGTACTTAAAAGTTTTGGGCACAGCAGGAGCCAGGAGCAGCTCCATCCCTGGATGATGGGCAGGATTTGCCCCCTCAGCTCCTGAACAGTGGAAAAACCATGTTCCCTTTGCTATTCATCACCTTACCTGTATGTTAATAGTGCTTAGAGAGACCACAGACGAATATCCAGCATAATTAAAGCTCACCTGTCAACTCTAAACTCTACAAGTTACCACATTTCCTTTCCAGCATAATCAAAGGGATTTTTTTTCCCAGGGTGAGTTGTCTGAGTTTTTGGTACTGCAGAGACTTCTGACTATGAGGGTAACACGGTGTTTGAATTTAAAAAGCAAACAGAACATACAATCTGTGTTAAGCAACATCCTCTAAAGCAAATACAAACCAACCAGAACAAACAGCTTCAGGCAAATTAGCAAAGTAAACAACAGAAAGCAAAGAGAACAAGAGAGGACCAGAGAAAGGCTGTGTTGCACTTTCTTGGGAGGTCTTAACGGGTTTCAGCAGCTCCCAGCTCCATCTGTCTGCAGGAAATCAGGTTTTTGCCACCGGCACGAGTATTAAAATTCTGCCATGGGACTGGGAGAGATGATGTTCATGGTGCTTTGCAACTCCCTAATTAGTTTCTCTGCTGCCAGAGAACACAACATCAGCATATTTTAGTACAATAACTAGTCGCAGACAATTTCTCAATCACTCCTCAGGATGTGACTCTGGCATGTAATCCACTGACACCTGCTCCTGAACTGTTGATTTCACTAGAGCTCCATGAGTGAAGGAGTCATCATTCATTGATCACTTTGCACAGCCAGGGTTTTCTCTCTAGACTTTGCTGGTGGAGGCTTAATATTCTGCATACAAATTTAACTCCTTCCACAGGTATGTTAATGTTGCTCTTATGTGCTTACCTATGTGAGAAACAAGTTAGTGGGAATTGGCTTTTGGAGGGTATTATATGAATTGATATTAATCGATATTAAATATTATAATGTTGGCCTTGGAGAATATTGGGGTAGTGGTGCGTGTTATGGGGTGGTTAATGTTGTTACAATAGCCTAGTTGTGAAATTGGCTTTAATGAGGGTAGCGTGGTTTCGTGTGTTGTAATGTGGGTTTGTGAGTTTGCATGGGACAGACTGTTGCTGGCCAAACTTTTAAGACACAACCTTAAAAGGAGAAGAACTTCATCCAGTGAGGACCCTGATGACCACAGCGATGAAACTGCGCCGGTGCTGAAAGGAAGGACATGGGGTGAGAAGATGTAAAACCAAAATAAATATGCATAAAGCTGATGCAATGTCAGGGGTATAAAGAGCGGAAACACCATTTTTTTGTGCGTACCTTTAGCATTTCGCCTCACACCCATTGCTGTCCCTTTTGCTTTGCTAAAGTTTTTTGTTCTCAACAAAACTTCTATAACTCATTCCTTTTGGGGTCTGAGTCATTTATAACACCTAGCAGATTATCTACCAGTTAGATTTTGTCCTGAGGCTCTTAACTGTCAATTAGTACTTCACTAATGTCATTATTTTTTTTGTCCACATAAAAATTTAAGCCAAGACAAAAAGCTTTTTCAAAAGGTGGACTGCCTTGCTAACTACTTGGAAATACATACTGTTAAAGCACAGTTGTGAGTTAAACTGGATAATTCATGGGTTTTTGTTTGTCTTTGGACACACTAGTTGTGAAGAACTGAGGTAGTAAGATACACTACATCAATTCCTTAGAATTTTTGATGTAGAACCATAAGCTTTTTTAAAAAAAATCTTTAACAGGTACTGAAGAAAATGTTATTGACTGTAAAAATTATGTTTTAACAGAAGAATTGCTACAGTAAGGAAAAAAGGAAAAGCACCCTCAGGCTCTACAATGTCCAGTCAGGACAATGTTTGTCCATTTTAGGGCTGTGGGAGAAAGTTCAGTGTATGAATACCAAAGACATCTATTTACAATCAAAATTCAGAGGGTTTGTGAGAGCAGAACTAGGCTACACCCACTATTTCATATTGCTGTTTTCTCTGGGCTCTGCAACCTGCCTTTAAAGCTTGCTTGTGTGATGGTGGTGCTTGGTGCTCTTCCTCACACCTGCAAATTGTTCTAGCTCTTTCCTATAGCTAGGCACTATCCTTTACAATTAGAATTACAAATTATTTCTTTCCTCAGTGGTGGTGGGTTGATCTTGGCCAGTCACTTTCTCACCCCAGTCCTCAACATGACGAGGCACACGAGAATAAGACTGACAAGCTCACGGGTCAAGGTGAAGGCAGGGAGATCACTGTCACAGACAAAGGCAGACTTGGCTCGAGGAAAAATAATTCATTTTATTGGTGGTTAAAATTGATTTCGATGGTGAGAAAAAAAACTAAAACTCCTCCACCGCTTTCTCCCAGCGTCACCTTCACTCCTTCATCACTGATCTTCAGCCTGTCTCCGCTGTGAGTGGTGTTGGGAGGATGGGGAATGGGAGCTGTGGTCAGTGCATGACAGCTCCTTCCCCCTCACACTTTTCCCCTGCTCCAGAGTGGGTGCAGTGGAGATACCTGCTCAACCATGGTCTCTCCATGGGCTGCAGGGTAACCCCTGCTCTGGGACCTCGATCCCCTCCTCCTCCAGCTCCCCCTCCTTCCCTTGGAGCCCACAGGGATCTTTCTCACACTTTTCCCCCTGTTGCTACAGAGCATTTTGCATTTCTGTCCCCACATCTTCCATGAGGTGTCACCCTCCTGGCTGCAGGGATCAGTATTTCTCAGCAGAAAGTGCTCTGAGATATTTCAGAGACAGTAAATCAAAATAGGCTGCACTTGAATAGTCTTTTTACCAAGATGAACTGCGTCAGTCAGATCACTTTTTTATAGGACCAGCATTAGACATTTCCAAACCCAGACCTGAGCAGTTTTCAACATACTTCTACCTCTGGAGCCACCTGTGAGGTGAACCAAGGAGCTGGTGAGGAGAATTACTGGGGAGGAGAAATCTGTGGCCTTTCAGAGGTGGCAGGGGTTCTTGAGCTGCTTTGGCTGCAAAAGGCACTGATACCTGAATCTTACAAATAATTTCAAGAGGAGTTTCCTAAAAATTATTCCTGGCGTAATGGGAAAGGGCATAAGGTCATGGGGAGCCATTCAATAGCTCAGTGCTGCTCCCCTCTTATTTTTCTTTCCTTGTTCTGGCCAGTGCTCATCCACATCCCTTGCCAGAGTTTTTCACAAGCTATTTGGATCACTGAAGATTGCAAAAAATTGTTTGAAGATTAGACTGCTTTATTCACTGATGCAGAATAAAGAGATCAGTTTATAGTAAGGGAACATCAGATGCAGAGGAAAAAATGGGACAGGATTGCTACCAGAAATTTAGAGATAAACCTAAAATGGAATTGGGAGAAAGTCATAAAATGAAGGGAAAGAGCCTCCTCTTCCAGGAGGAGGCTTCCTCTTCTCTGCCCGTGCTGTCCAGAGACCATGCTCCATCATCATCCTCATTCTTGTACTCTTCCTTGATTTGGGACCTGGATTTTAAAAATGCCTACACGTTGTCAGCTTTGCAAACATATCACTTAATCCTTTTGTACACTAGACAAAAATTACTTCCCTATAAAGAGATATTGAGATCTGTCTTCACTCACCAAGTCAGGTATCAGTAGCTGAAAGACACAAGTTTTGCTTGGGAGCCCAGTTTCTTTTTCTTGCTTCAGGAAGTGCTGCTTTGTATTGATTTTGTGAGAAACGAGGCAGCTTTCATTCAAAACGATGACTTGTCAGGTAAATCTGAAATCACACCACCACACCCCTCAGACGGACCTCTTCAGATTTCCACTCACACGTGTGTGAATTTTGGTCACCCTGGAAATGTTGGAAGGTCAAACCCAAGACACATTGCAGCTCCTGCTGGTGGCCCTGCCGTCATTAGCACTTCTGCACATATCCTGCTGTCTGTCAAAAGACAAGAGGCATATAAAGACAGCAGATAAACAAGATTTTCAGCTTACCAGATGTCCATTCTATATGAAAAAATAATTAGAAAAATAAAAATAAGAGCCAAATTCCGAATCTCTCTCTTCTTACTGATTGCTGCTTTTCTTTACAATCCTCCCATGCCAAAATGACAACCAAGGATGGATGAATACAAAGCAGTCATATTTTTTACATGCTTTAGCTTCAACAAGGCCGTATTTCTGAACATTAGGAAGAAAAAATGAGAAGAGAAAGACAGACTTTGTCATTTTTGATAAATTATCAAAATGGACACCTGAGACAGTCCATTCATTCTAAAAATTCATTACCAAGTACTAGATTAATTCTTACTTAGAATTGAGAAGACCAGTGCACACCAAACTCTCACCTGAATTTAAAGCTCTTTTTTTTTTAATGTTCACCCTTTATTCTTCATTTCACTCATGCTAGTTCTGCAGTGCTCTGTAGCTTAAAGCTCCTGATGGCTCTGGAGCCTGAACACTGAAATACCATTGAGCAAATGGGTTTTTGTGTCTTTCTGGGCAGCTGGATGTAGGATCCACTTTAACAAATTCCTATAAAATACTGTATGTCCCAGGAGATTTACGTAGATTGGATTAGCTTCAGGTAAACTTTTGAACCAAATTTTCTATCTTTAGAGGATTACCTGTAAGCTATTATTAATGATTCCAGTGACGTTATTATTAATCCATTTCATAACACAGTTAAATTCTTTTGTGCTTTTATAATGAAAAATGCCACAAACTGCTTCAGTTTTGGGGAATGTTGTGATTAACATGGAAGTATATATGCATTTTAAATGGTTTGTATGACAGCAGAGAGGGTCCCAGCCTGTGGAATGAAGGTGTACATAAGAAAGTGTAGTAATTCCATATTAACCCCAGTGTTATTCTTGAAACTTGAAAAAACCCAGGTATTTTATCTGACGTTGTCTCCACTCATTCTGTTTTCTGATCTACAAGGGAACAAGCACTTTCTGATGATGAAGGGAGTTATGCACTTGTATGTCACAGGGTATCTGCACCATGCTGGTGTGTCCAGAGCAGTGAGACAGCCAGGTAAAAGAATCAATGACAACCTTGGGTTTAGGGAATCTTGGACAAGAGTATTTCAATCACAGCTTTCAATATCTGAAGCACAAAAGGAGAACCTATGTAATATGCTAAAATGCCTGGGTATTAGTCATGTCACAGAGTTGAAAATCACTGTCTTAACAACTCACTTCCATATGGGTAGTTAATTAGGTCAACAGTGTACTGTATTTTCAAGTTAAGCACTTTGTAGCTGCATAGAAAGGTGGCTTTGGCTGTGGGTTATCTTAGTTCCTGTTGCTATTCCTGATTGAGATCTGAGAGCTGAATGCTTATCAGGCAGGATGCAACATAGTTCAGCTGAGCACCCAAAGTACCAGGGCTGAATTTGAACAGTGTTCAGTGTTTTACCCCTGACAAGCAACAAAAATCATCTTCCCACAGCAGCAAATATTATCAACAGCTCTTGTTCTAATTTTGATGACAAACCCTCTAAAGCCCTGTTTCCTCCAAAAGTAGGTGCACCGAAGTAGGATGAGGTTTTTTCCTCCTCTGAGCCAACAGCCAGAATATTCACACAAAAAAAAAGTTGATCCAGATGTATTAGACGTGTTTTTAGTCTGTTATACCTGCACAAAGATTCAAAGGAAGGTGCTATTGTACTGTAAAAGAACTAGAGGGTAGCATTGTATAGTGTAGTGGAAGCTATCCTAACTGGAATGCTTCACATCCACTTACAGAGCTGCTGAACTTCAAAGAAATCAATTACAAGTCCAGGATTTCCATGGAAACCTAATGAAAACAAACACAAGAGATACAAAAGAAAATTAGGCTTGGAGGCATCAAAAGAAGAGCTCTAACTATAGAAGCAACACATCATTGGAGGGAAACATTAAGTTGTATAATGAGTCAGCACCCACCTAGCGTGTCTCATAAAATGCTACATTCTAAGGGGGAAATTCAGCAGTCAAACCTGCACATGTGTGTCTCTGACAAGTGATTTAAGTAAAGCTCCTTGTGATCTCTGAAACATTAAATGTATTCTCTTCGGGAATCTTTTAGACTCCCAAGCATACTTACTTCCAGACGCAATATTCAGCTGGTGTGTCCTGGGGAGAGTGGAATTTGAGTAAAAAGGGTTAATTTTAGCACAATTCTTATTTCCCGCATGTGATCTCTTCCTCCCTTCACCTTTCCTGCTGTTCTTGCAGGAATAAAAGGAAGTGAAATAAACCATTCTGGAGCAGCAATTGTATTGTGCTTTAGTTTTTTAAGCAGTTATATACTGATACGTTACAGGAAAACTAGAGGGATACCAGAAGATGGAGATATATCATTTTAATGCAGAGAGAAACAAGAAATGACATGATTTTACCAGAAAATTTGGATCCCAAGGACTGTCTCATTATATTGCTGAGAGATACTTGTTGCTTAGAATAAATCAGTTTTAAGCTGAATGTGTTACATAGAGTTATAATACTGTGTGATATAGAATGTAATAGCTAAAACCTCAGGCTGCAAGCTGAGAACTTACACCTAGGTATGTTTCCAGATAGAACAGAGCTATTTCAGATAGAATAGAGTTAATTTTCTCAGTAGTTTTCCTAGTAGCTGGTATAATGCTGTGTTTTGTCTTTCGTATGAGAAGAATATTGATAACACACTGATGGCTTTGTTGTTGCTAGGTAACATTTATCCTAAATGTAGGGCTCCTTTAGTTTCCCATGCTCTGCCGGTGAGCAGGTGCACCACAACCACAAAGCAGAATGTGAGGAGGATGCAGTTGTCAGCAGAAGCTACAACTTGACAAGATAATTACAATTAATGGCCAGCCTGCATGGACACAGAGGAAGAGCCCAGTAAGGTGTTAGAAGACCTGAGGCCAAAAATTACCCCTGTGCCAAGAGGCACTTGAAGAGTGTGTGAGGGGCAGACGCAGAAGTTGTAAGGATGTAATTGTGCAGGGATTTCTTTGTCCTGGGTCTCCCTCCAGAGGCACCCAGCTCAAGCTGATCTGCTGCTTGGAACTGTTTTGAACCAGTTGGAGCCAGCTGGAATCAGTTTGAACTGGTCAGAACTGGTCTGAACTGGTCTAATCTGATTTAATTCTATGGTGAGCCAAAGTCAGGTAGCAGAAGCACAGCCACTCTCGGCGAGGGTGAGTGCACAAGGAGCGGAATGAGTATCTGACATGTGCAGCACATCGGGGAGGAGGGGAACAAGTCAGAGAGATCTTGACAAATTAGAGGGCTGCTGTGGCTCTGAGGGTTGGCCAGAGTGAAAGGCCAAGTTTGACAGACCCTAAAACTATGTGTGAGAAGGACTGCTCAGCAGAGGTAAAGAGACAGTGGGAAAAGTGGGAGGCAACTCAAAATAGTGATGGAATGTGAACAACTGGGGGAAAGCCAATTCTGCCAAAGAATATTTAGCAATTTATGCCCCAAAAAGGGAATCATAAACTGTTGCCCAACATGCCAGAAGTTCCCAAGTATCACACTGAGCTCAGAGTTAGGAGGATGGCCGTGAACCTACTTCCCTTTTCAGCGACTGCACACAAACTCTGCAGATGTGCTGCCTATGGCTGGGTACAAACATTTACTGGTGATAGTAGAGCAGCTGCCAGGCTGGCTGAAGCCTTTCTTACAAGGAGGGATGACACAGGAGCAGTAGTAAAAGCCTTGCTAAAAGAATTCATACCTAGATATGGGGCTCCAGAGTCAAGTGAATCTGAGGTGCTCATTTTAGAGTGAATATAGTTGATTAGGTGTATAAGTTTTTGAGGACAGAGAGACTCTTTAGGAGGCACCTACCAGGAACTTTTGCACACTGAGACTGTGAGCACATTGACTGTGTGTTAAAAGCACAGAGGTTCCTTTGTTCGAGGTCCCTTTTCAGAGTCACCCAGCTCAGGTGGTGCGGGTGTGACTGCCGGGAGTGGCTCCTGCATGGTTGGATAGGGAAGTTTCCTTAACATAAAAAAAGATAAAAATTCTTTGAGTATGTTATTCCCTACCTGTTACTCACTCAGTTTCACTTAATCATCCAGCCTCTGCAGGTGTCCAAGGCAACCCTTCAAAATTTGATTTATTTTTGGTCTCATTTAGAGGTTGTCATGCAGTTGAAATGTGTTAGTTCCAAATAGGAAGAGTTCCAGAAATGCACAGAACAGAACATATCAATTCAGTTGCTCTCTCCTGGAAGAATAAAATACTCTAAATTGTGTGATATGTCTGAAACATGAAAGACTGAACATGCTGGAAATAAATTAAATTCTTTTAAATATTCCTGCTGTTCCAGCTCTCCAGTTCTTTTCTGATTCCCTGCATTTAGTCTGGTTAGGCCTGAATGAGAATTCTTACAATACCATAGAATTTTAGTTCACTAAAGAAAGAGGTGTTTTTCCCCTTCATTGCTAAACTCTGTACAAAATAATACACTCAAACTTTTCCTCAAATGGAACAGCAACCCCATTTCAATGGTACATAGAGTTTTTTTCAGTTTCTTCTCCCTTCTATCATCTCCACAACCTTTCATGCTACACTCATTAGCTGGAGTCACAGACCTGAGACAAGTAATTTAAGAAATGCAGAGAGTGAGGATGTACCAATTGGACTCAGAGAAGTCAGTCTACTGGGGGCAAATTTATTTAAGCAACAAGGTCAGCAGATCTGATTTTTTCCCTGGTTTTGTTTGTGGGGTTTTTGAGTTTGGGGTTTGTTTGTTTGTTTGTTTTCTTGGTGATTTATTTTATCTTTGGAAGTTTTATCTGAGTTCCAGACTTTGTCTTTTCCTCTGGGTTTCTATACAGGCTGTAACCCTGATTGAATTAGTTCCAGAAATCTCAGTCCAATACTCACCAGGCATGTAAAGATCATATGGCTGTGCAAGTGCAGATCTGTTCCCTAGGCTTCTGCTCTTGTGCAGTGGCTCTAATCTATCTGGGAAACTATGAACAAATTGCACATATATCACACAGCTGGCTTGCACATGAGCTACAACCCTGATGTGTTTGGAATGGATTAGATAATGCATTAGCACGTTGTAATTCAGTAGAGAAGTATGGAAAATATCAATTACATTCCTTCTTTTCCCTCAGTAGATTAAACTCATATATTCCGCTTCCAGGAAAACACCTTTACCCTGCAGTCTTGTATTGGAAAGGAGGGCAGAGAGCAACTCTTTCATCTAGTCTGCTATATTTTTTAATTGTCTTTTTCTAATGGATTATGTGCAGGATTTAGAGCTGCAGAGAGAGATGAAGCTTGCCTAAAATGAGTATTTTCCCCCCAAAGACAGTGGAATGATAGCGTTAATCTAAAGGGATGAAGTCTGTTATACCCAATGAAAGGGCTTTATTTTTCAACAGAAGGCTGAAACTTTTACCCTGCACAGTCCCCAGCCAGAACTGCTTTGTGCTGCATAATTTACTCCAACATCACTTACTCCAGTGAGCAGGATATTCACTTGAGAAGCAATTTACAATTACAAGTTACAGGGTATTCTAGTTTATGTTCCCTGTGAACACTCGTGCTGCAGAACAAACCAGTGCCAGCTGGAGAAATTTATGTTGGCTGGATGAGAGTAGCTGGGATGTTATGGTCAAGGGAGCAGCCTCAGGCAGGGTGGGAGAAGAGGCCAGTTTAAAATCCCTCAGGCAGAAGGTGGAAGCTGCTTTCACTTCCAGGGCTGGTGTGGAGAGGCCACAGTCCTTTTTGTCTCTTTTGAGCTTTAGATTTCAGAGGGAGGGAAGGAAAAGAAAGATATTAGGAATTTACCCACTCAGAAAAAGTCTAAAATTACTCTTTTCTATGTAGAAAAAAAAAAAAAAAGAACAACACCACTTCAGTTTTTTGTTTAGGGGGAGAAGGAGAAGAGGTGAATTCTATTTCTATTAAACCATGCTAGAATGTTTTTCCAGCATCTGAGTTCAGCTGCCACCCCATTGATTATTTGCCTGTTACTGGGGTTTCCTGACTTAGGACTAAAGAAACTGTGTGAAAAAAAAGAACATAAAATCTAGTTCATTCCATTAGCAGCACAGAGTATTGCAGCTTTGACTTCTTTTATGGCACAGCCCCAAATATTTCAAAATTGCTACTGGTACTTGATGAGAATAGAACATACACCTGACTAAATAATGACAAAAGGGTGTAAAGCTGACAACCTGTAAGTTATAGCCATTAACATAACAAACACGAGCTATAAAGTAGTGGGAAATCAAATGCAGTAAACCAAAAAAGCTGTTCTTACTGGTGCTGAATGTGACGTGCATAAGGTCCCTGAGGAAGCTCTGTATGTTTGCAAAAATCTTACACTAGGGACTTTAAGTACTGGAAGTCACCTACTGTGAGCCAAACTTGCCTGTCTGTGAGAAACGGGGTTTAAAATGCCTTCTATCACCCGTGAAAGAGCCAGCCCAGCTGGTAAGGTGAAGGCAGACCCCTGGTAACTCAGCCCAGTCCCACTGCCTCAAACCAGGAGGCTGATTCTCTGCTGGACTTCCTGGCCTTGCTTATGCCAGCTCAAAGTTGCATAAGTAATTTTGCACTCAGTTCGTACCAGCATCAATAGCTACACAAACTTTCCCCATGGCAAACCCAGGTGCATCAGCTTACTGTGTCACGTATCAAAAAAACCCCCAAAAAACTATTAAATAAATGAAATATGTTTGCATGGTGGTCAGAAGGAGTTCATTTCAGAGCTGAATTTCATGCCACTTCAGGCAAGGGAAAACAAATTGTGATTGGGAAGCCACTTGTTGGCCAAACCAAGCCTCTTTTGAGGCTTGACCATCTGCAGCAAAAGTGGAGATCTGGAACAAACTAAATTGTAGGATGTGGACAAAAGCCAAAAGAGAGTCAATTAGACATTCTGGCCCATAAAATGTGTACTTTAAATTAATTTTAAGAAAGCAGCATGTGTGTTTTTGACAGTGGCAAATTGCCCATATGCATTAACGTTTGGGTGCCACTAAAGCAACCGGAAAAGTTTGGACTGCTTGCTAAGACCTCAGCAAATTTCTTTCCCTCTCACTGGCCCTTCATTTTTGAAAGATAAAATTTAAGTTGTTCATCATTTCTTCAGTTTGAGAAGATGCATGACACTTGGTTTCAAGATACTGAAACATATCAGAAAAAATGTGGCTGATGCAGTGGTGTGATTTCAAGTCATTCCAGTTATTTCTTAACAAAGAAAATACCTTCTTGTGAGGGACCTGAAAAGGAGTCTAAAAATGGAAGACATCCTTCTCACCCTAGTATTAAAGATTTTTGCCCTTTTCAATTTTTGGGTGGTTCAGAGGAGAAATATGCCCAACTAGACCTGCCACAGTAAATTTTCTAAAACTGTTAAGTTAAAACCAGGCCTGCTACACTCATATTTATTCTAAAACATTGTGCCTATAGGGACAGTGGCGTACAGTTTTATCTGCAATATTATTTTTCTGGCATTTGTGACAAAACTATAAACTACAGGACTGAACTTTTAAGTGGAGACCTTTCCCATTATTAATCAAGTGAAAGTAGGATTCTGCTATTGTAAACTAGCAGCAAACTTGCTCCCAAACTATATTTCCAGTAGCTCTCATTTTGCTGCAGATGTAATTTCAGAGAGATATATGTTTCTCTCATCCCAGTGCTACCACTGAATTAAAATATCAGCAATATCTATGAATTAAATGGGCCTCAACACTTTTTACAGCAGTTGAGATAGCATTTATATTTTTTGTTTACAAACAGCAATAAATATACTCATGTGTATTGATCTTTATTATCGTTAAGATTTATCAAGCAGCACTTATGCTCCTGGCCTTGCACAAAAGGTAAAACAAGAAAAAAAACTATGAATCCTCTTCGTGCAGTTTCTACAAAATAGGTTATCTAGAAAATTAGTAAAGGAAGAGTCAACAAATCAGCCCAAATCAGAATTTGAACACGTAGCCCATCATTACATTTTATTTCCCTCTTTCTCTCTTCCCTGCCATTGTGTGGAATTTACTCACATCCACCTCGAAGTCTGGGAGCACTAAACTGAAGATCTATCTATATGAAAAAAAAAAATAAAGCCTTGACTCATCACCTGTCACCTGGATGAAGTCACACCTCAAGAAGAGCAGTGCTTTTCAGAAAGGCAAAGCTTTGGCTGAAGGTTGTTTTCCCAGATGTAGCACAACCCTACTAATTTTAATGGAGCATGACAAGTAACTGGAGGCAGAATCTGATCATTAATTTGGGATTAGAACCACTTTATTCTTACACTTAAGCATTTTATTCAGTGTTTCCTGTCCAAAACATTACACCAGCCCAAATTAAACTGGTTCAAGATTAATTTAGTTAAAGTGGTGCAAGACTCCTGTGTGGACACTCTTAAATTGTTTTAAACCTGAAACATCAGCCTAGGTTAAATTGATTCCTCACAAGGTTAAGCAAAATCAATATATCATCCATTTTTAACCTGTTTAGGTGCATCCACTAAGTAAATTAGTTTAAAAACCTGATAATTTAGCAACACATGCTGAGATTAGTGTTTATCATGATGATCACTGTTGTTTTCTTGTTTCCTTCGAAGCTGGTAACTCAGATCTTGTACCCAGTCTGGCACAGTGGATGTGCTGTCATTGAGGCACTCCTGGGTACAATCACAGGGGTTGAAACATTAGAGCAGTGCAAGTCTGCATGAAAGGGTGGCCTTACTTTGAATTAACAGTCCTAAATAGGGATTTTCTGTGCAAAAATGCTAAACTTCCATTTTTCATTTAAAAAGGGTCCATTTACACCAAGCACTGTCACAAAATGGGAAAAGTGAAAAAATTTCCAGGGGAAAAGGATGCTGGGGGAGACCATACTACAACTACCTGAAATGAGATTATAGCCAAATGGGGTTGATCTCTTCTCCCAGGAAATTAGCAATAGGATGAGAGGAAACGGCCTCAAGCTGCACCAGGGGAGGTTTAGGTTGGACAAATTCGTGTCAAAATCTTCTTTAAATTGCTGTCCCTAAGGTACTAACCCGTATATGGTGAAAGGACAAAAGAAAGAAAAAAAGGTGATACAAGAATCAAGATGAAGACTTGAGCTTTTAATTGATTGAAAAAACCTACAAAATTAAGAAAGGCAAAATATCACCAATACCAAGTGCCTTATGTGCAGAGATGATGAAATTATAAGTAAGTAGCTCATACACAGCTTCAAACAGAGCAGCGTCTTCCCAGTGAGATGCAGGAAAACACTCTGCTTCTCTTAGCTGATTCTCAAGGTCTCATTCCTTGGCAAAAGCAAAGCCACACCACACCAGACAGCTCCTGTGGAGAGCAACTATGTGAGTTTGACAGCGCCACTAAAGAAAGAAAAAATCTCTTTCTGGGTGCCATGTTACAGTCAATATATGGCACAAGCCTGAGAAAGGGAAAAGTAATTAAATTATTATGATAAAATCTAAATTTGATTTTACTGTGGAATAGGTTGTGATTTAATTGATCTAATCTTTAAAATACCACTGTGAGCAATGAGTTATATCTTACCTATTTCATATTTTTTCACTCAAGAAGCCTTTTGAAGATATGCACCTGTAATTTTCAATATTGAATTTAGGAGCTCTTGTCTTTGATAGCCACATAATACATGAAGATTAGCCAATCCTTTTCCAAGTTTTATTCCAGTAAAAACCTACCAGTCCCCAAAAAAGTCATACCATCAAAGATTTCTTTCGTGTTATGATTTTAAAATGACCAGAAACTTTAAGGAAAATGGCAGGATATTAAGATGGAGGAGGAAAACAGGATTTCCCAGTTAAGCAAGTGTGTACTTCCTGTGAACATTATGCAGACTCTGCATGAAGATGTCTCCTGTCATAGCGCAGTATGATTGATAAAAATGATCCAGGGTCCAGACAGAAGAGCACAGAGTGAAAAAACATTGGGGTGGGGGACAGGCAGAGGGCAGGAATCCTTTTAGATTGACCTTTAGCTGATAAATTGGTGATGTCCTCATTAGCAGCAGCCCTGCTGCTTGCCCTCAATAAAAGATAATGTCCTGTTGTTAACACTATTCCCGTTTCTGTGATTTAGCGCTACTATTACGGTGCAGATTCCATTTAAATGGATTAAGGTTTAAATGAAGACGAAATATTTTTGGGTCTGCAGTGTTTGTCTCTGAACCGAGTGGTTCACTCTCATCGCCTGTGACTGGAAATTGGCAGGCTATAGGGGAATTTACCAGATCACATTAGAGCCAAGGTTTTCACAAAGTATTACCTATATAAAACCCAATTTGGTTAGTATGCTCTCAGTAATATTTCACAGGCAGTTAGCCTGCTTATGGTAAACTTTTTGATGCACAGTTACCCACATCATCATCCTCCCTCAGGAAAAAAACCCCTTTATTATAATTCCCGTATTAGTATGCAAAATTTGTGAGGTTCAGAATGTAGCAAGATAATGAATCAGATTAAATACTACAGGCAACAGATACGTGATGCTAAAATACAGAAGGAGGTGTCATTTCTGATCTATGACTTGATTGGGCAAGTCTTTTGTTGCTTTCTGAAGAATTGTTTCAAAGAAAGAAGCTTAAGCCTTTCAGTTTGCTCCCCAGATGTGCTTACATATCAATACTGTACCTCAGGAATCAATTTGTATTTTCAAGACAAATGACCAAAGTTCTAAAGAACAAAGATGTTTAGCGATCTCTCTCATCTACTGTAATTACAGTTATTTTAAATACACACGGAGACAGGTTATAGGGTCCTTTATTAACAACAGCTCTTAGCATACAAAATTCTTCATGTTGGTTGAAATCTCCTAATAAGTAATGTAGGAAGTATCATGACACAACAGAAAGCAACGTTGTCACAGGAAAGAGCAGATGATTTTAAAAATCTGATCTATTATTTCCGTGTTCTTTGCCCTTTTCACTTGTACGTATGATCCACCAAGCAATCCTCTCCTCAGCTTTGATCAAATGCACACCAACCAGCTGAAACCATCCCAAGAGCAGCCTTCCATTGCAGGGGTGATCCTACACATAAAAATCCATTTCCAGTTCAAGAAAATAAATATGAAAATATTTTTGATTCCAGACACGTGAAAGTAAATGGACGTTGTCCTGATCTGGTGAGACCCAGCAGTACGGTCTGTGTGGACACCAATCATCAGTGGGATCCTTTGGAACTGCTGGGACCTGAGCCCACCTGTGGGAATTGCACTGGGGGCAGGCAGGAGGCAGATTCCCCCTTTGCACTGCCTGGAGCTGGGAGATGGGAGAAGAGGCTGAAGCAGCACAGCTCCCTCCCTCTTTTGAACAGGGCTGCACACAGGCAGCAGCACCCCCAGGCCAGAAAATACAGTGCTGGAAGAGACCGGATCAACCAACTCCAGAATTCTGTTGGCTCTTCAAATCCCAAATCTCTCAAATGGGGGACTCCCATTCCCCTCAGCTTTCTGCATCTTCCAGAGAAAAGAGCAAGTGGTCTCCACTCTCTCTTCAGGCATATTTTCTGCAGCTTTTTGAGCTCTCAGTTCCCCAGGTAATCAGCTCTCACATGTGCCATTTCTCTTTCACTATGCTAAACAGGGCTTTAATTAAAAGGTTTGCTGTTTCATCCTGGATTTTTTTCAGGAAAAAAAAAATCACACAATTGCAAGAAGCAGCTGTCACTCTACAGAAAGATATGCAAGCAACAGAAGGGTTGACTTGAATAACAATATCCAAAAGACTTGAATAATGTGAAATTATTCAAAGCAGCTTGCAATTGGAACTTGTTTCCTTAGAGAAATTTGGTGGGAGGGGTGGGTTTGAGGGGGGTCCCTCTTGACATAAATTAGTTTAAATAATTGTTATTATTATATGGGATGTTTTGCCTGGTATGCAAGAAGCCAGTCCACACACAGAGTTGAGGTATTTATTTCATGTCTGTGCTGAGCTGGCTGCTAGGTGGTAAATCCACACAGCTAGCACAGCCTCAGTTTGCCAGCCACTTGCTTTTACACGGCCAACAGGGAAAGATCAACATTTCCACATATACAGCAAGCTAAAGCTCTAAGCAATGGCTACAGCTTCCTTTGTTTCCATTTCATTATACTGACTATTAAAATCCTCAAGTACTTTGTGTCCTCTGTGGGGAAGGAGTTTACGTGAGATGGGGGATTCTACAGGTGGGGATTTCACTGCGTTAACGACTAATTGGTAGCACAAAGCTCAAGTAAAACTCTTCTTCGGCTCTATCAGCAGCTTGTTATGGTGTTATCTCCTTTCTTGATTAGATTTATGATGTGATCCTGTTATTGCTTTTCAGGCCTTGACTCCTAGTTCCTAATTGAAGAGATAAAGTGTATTATGCATGCAGCGGGTTTGCTAGAAGCTCTTCACAAGATTTTGCGGGATTCCTAGTCTTATGCAGGGTTTCTAGAACTTTGTTAAACTCTATTTTGCCACGTTCTCAGGAGTATCATATCCACATTAAATAATCCAGCACTGCTACTAGATGTAGGATAAATTTGTCAGGAGAAATTACTGTCCGTCCTTTGGTGCTGAAAACCTGAAACTCAGAATCTGCACAATTTTAATTATTCAAAGTTATCGTTGAATAGTCCTGCCTTAGTTTTATGGTTGTTTTTATGAACTTTAGGTATACTTAGATGGGGACAGAATTTTATCTTTATGTACTTTCATGGAAATTAGATTTAAAAAAAAATATTATTTCATGCTGATCACAGCTCTTACAACGACATAGTCCCTGTCATGTGTATTCACATTTGAAGACAAAAATATTTCTACTTGTGACATCCCGTCCTTAGGGGTAAGGGAACGCCCAAGATTCATAAATGCTCATTGAAAGGAATGGCAAAAGTAAGAGGATCCACAAAAAATCACAAAGTTGTATTGCTGAATTGCACATTGGGCACAAAAATTGATATGTTAGTCCCCGATGTAATTCCATAAGCACACGGCAGTGGATTTTGGATAAAAGGGAAGAGAGAAAGGAAGAGATTGATGAGAGAGAGATTTTTTTTTTTTATTTCCCCTCCAAAAAATTAAAGATCACGGTTTGATAAGATGCCCTTTGAAGACATAATTCAGTGGATTAAAGATGCACTTACAATTATTCATTTATATACAAGTGATTTCTTTCTCACTATACTTAACAGTAGGAGGTTACTTTATGATTTTATGAACTTAGCAGGAGTGAGAAAAAGTCTCTTTAAATTAATCATGTAATTACTTCTACTGTCCTATTCCTGTAGTTACCCTTGTTATTTTTATTACAAAAATTAGGTTTAAAAAATGCAAATGTTTTGGAGTTACCTTCATAGAAGCAACACAACTGTATGGGAAGAACTGAAATGCAATATAAATGTCAGATGCTATCAAAAGTTAGACATTTTAAAAGGCTCTGTAAAACAAGTTTTCAGTGTTAACCTGAACCTCAAGGGAATATTTTAGGGGTGGATTTTTTTTTTAAAGTTGTGAATATTGTCATTAGTGATAATTTTGGAATATTGCATTAAAAAATCAGCTAATAATAATTCCTATCCCTAAACTTTCCAGGAAGTATTGCTGTCTTCAGCATCTTCAGGAATTAAAGGATGCCTAAACTTTTTATGATGATCAGAGATATGTCCTGGCTCTACAGAAACCACTGGCAATACTCCCACTGCCTCCAGGTATGTTTTCCTTTATTTCCCCAGTTGTTCTGGTGCTGGCAGTTTCTCACTGAGAGTGTTACTCCTGTTCTTTCAAGAAGAGTTGGATATAATCTAGATTTTTCTTAATATTTGGTTAACAGTGTCACCTACACACGCTGAAGCTCTAAAAGGCATTAATAGGACTAGACCCAGTGCAGAATTATGGCTTGGAAACACAGCATCAGAGCTACTGAAAGTCTTCAAATGCTGTGATGTACTTTTTTTCAATCTGTTTCTAAAAAATAGTGTTGGGTGATTTGGAGACTGAGAGCTCAGTGGCTGTTTTTACTGCTGAGTGACATAGAAAAGTATCAGGGGAAGGCCAGGTCATTCCTACTAACATCTGACACCCTGCCCCAGATGATCATGGCAGGCCCTTGGCACTGCCTGTACACAGAATAAAACAGAACACTGCAAAACCATCTCAACAGAGCAAAATACTAAGAAAATACCATACAACACTCCTCCAAACAAACAAAACCCCAAACCAGACAAACAACAAATCCCACACCACAAAGCAACTCCCACCCAAAAAATAAATAGTTCTTTCAGGTCTGTTTTTCTCCCTCCACCACTTTGCCAATAAAAGGATGTTTAGTTACCAGCTTAACTTCAACAAACCAGGTTGTTTACAATAGGTGAAGAATAAATCATAGATTTTTTTCAGGCAATGGATCTCATTTTAGACCGCAGGCTCCTTTTTTCCTTTTTTCTTCTCCTCCAGCTATTTGCTGCTGATGTGCAAGCTGAATTAAGCAACTTAGGAGGTTTTCCTTCTTTTTTTTTTTTTTTTCTTTTAAAGAAATTTGGGGTCTGGCAGTTAGTGTTGCATTCTTCTGATCTTCTTCTGAAAATAAATATCTTGAATCCCTTCTGGATTTCTCTAATGGCATTAGTCTACTAATTGCATCACTTGAGTTTCTATTGTGATGGATCTTTAAAAAATCAGTTTTACATGCATGAGTGTATTTTGTAGACAATATGTGGAAAAGCAGCAGTGTAATAAAGCTGAAAAACAGAAGCTTAATGTTTGGACTAAGAAAAAAAAATAAAGTGGAAAAGTGGAGAAAAATCACCTGTGGTTTTGGGAGGGTTTTTTTGTTTGGTTTTTTTTCAAACAAAAAAAAGTGTTGTTCTCAACTTCAGCAGGATCATGAGAGACATCAGCTCTTCTAGTAGTGTTACACAAGTGCAAGTAAGGGCTGAGCAAGAAAAAGCAAGCATTTTTGGACATGTAAAGGTGTTTGATTCTTTCTTTCAAGTTAGTCTTGAAGGTTTAATTCTGAAGTGTTTTAAAGGTCACAACACTGGAAGCAAAAGCAGCAATCCACATGCAGCTTTTTCCCAGCCCTTGCACTGAAAGTCTAACCTATGATTCACACAGGCTCGTGAACACTTGCAGGAAACCCCTCGCCTCGTGTGTGAGCAGCTCCTGAGGGAGAATTAGTCATTTCACACAGCACTAATGATAGCTTGCCAGTGGTAAATTAATGGCATCCTTGGGGAAAAAAGTAATAACATTTTTTCTTATTAACCTAACTGGCTGCAGGACTCTGCTCTAGTTCTGTTCAAATTCATCAGCAAAACCATTTTTTGTACATTGCCTTGAGTTGGAAATTTTGATTCTCGGAGCTGAGAGGGCAAAAGGCAGTTTCTGGTGTTCTGCTGGTTTCTGTAATTACCTATGATCACAAACTACATTTATTCTCCTATGATGTAGCTTAAATATAAAATCCAATGATATTCCATAAATCCTCAAAATATTTTTTTCCATCAACGAATCATTCACTTAGCCTTTTTGAGTCAATCATTCATCTCCATTATGAAAGACAGCGCAGAAACCAAAGCTGAGTTAGGAAACTGAAACATAAAGGAGCATCTACAGGTTAGAACAACCCAGTTCTCCAGATGAAGACTTTATAGGCTTATTCATTTAATATGCTCTGCCTTATCAGCCATGGAGCAAAATACTTTGCCTCAAAAGATTGAGTCCTATGAGAAGAATTTGCATTGAACAGAAAAGAAAATCAGAGCGTGGACATTTTCTTTTAGAAAAGTTTGTTCATTATACAGTACTATGCTACATGCACACTCTTGGAAAGGAGCAGGAAAAATGTTCCTGGGAAGTCCTGTGCAGTATAATGTCAAAATTCAGTGGAGTTGATAGAGGTTTATGCTACCAAAAAAACCACCTAGGTTTTTGGAATAGAGAAAGGAGACATTTAGTCTTGCTTCATCTAAATAGTCTCTGTAGTACAGTTCTTTAACACTATCAACTAAATTTTGACATGTTACTAATAAACTTGCCTCAAGTGTTGAAGTTTGTTATCTGTAGCAATCTGAAATTGTTGCATCATATGAAATATGAATTTTACCAACAAACAGCAATGCTACCTGCCAGACAAGGGAAGGGAAGATGAATTTTATACAAGAGTAAAATCCTACTTATTTTTCTCCTGAGGATGGATCCTCTGGGCCACATCCCGACTCTTTTCATTTGTGTTTGAGACTGTAGGACTTTGCCTATGTGAAGGTGAAATCAGAAGCCTCAGCAGTCAGCCCACTTGTTTCAGTAATTGCTGTAATTGAACTAAGATGAGCAATGTTTGGTCCCCACTTAAAAGCTGAGGGAAAATTTACTTTGGTGAATTGCAGCACAACTACTCTCATGCTGCAGTTGGATGATAAGAGTGTCATGAGGGTAGGAGTGTCAGCTCTGTAGAGCAAAATCAACTGTGAGAACAGAAATTAGACTAGAATGGTATTGCAAACTAACTCTGGAGAGGTGTATTTAGAAAATTAATTCTCTTATTAAGCTAATTCTCTGCTAAAGCACCTCACATTTTTCTTTATAAGTCAATACAAGTCACTTCACATCCTAATACCCATGAGAACTTTAGAAAACTCCATTTAAAATTCATGTGAGACTATTATCTAATGATTCATTTCATTAATAACCCATCTCCCTGGTTTCTAGGCCACAAATGCTCCAGACTCTGCAAGCTTATCCCAGTTGTTCATAAGAACATTTTAATTGCCTTGTTTTTGGCAAACGTGGAAGGCTGGATCAGTCTATGAAATGCACGACAATAGTGCCAGAGGAAGCTTTAAGCGCATACAAAAGGAATCCACATGTAATGATGATGTAGGATTGCTCCTGCTGCTATCCACAGGAAAGCAACCTCTGTTTTAATCATCTCACTTTTAAAATATATAGTAAGAAAGCTAGCAACAAAACACTTGATAGCTACTACAATGAGAAAATAAAAGCTGATAACTATTTAAAGGATGATAAAAAAAGGAGGCTAAAGACAAACCGAAGAAAACCTTAACCACAAATTCTCAAATTACCTCTTAGGTACGTACTTCTAAAAACAGGGCTCTTAAATGCATCAGGAACTTGGTATTAATTACAACTGTTCTGACTAAAATCTCATGTAAGGAGTTGATACATCATGGTCACTGCAAGCACTTGGTACTTTCAGAAAGAAAGCTCCAAGTGTTTAACAATGCCTCCTCCTGCAGATGGATAATCCCATAAAACACACAGCACTCTTCCAGCCCTCTTAACAGGGAATTCTGTGTGTAGCAGGAGTGGCTCCCAACTGCAGAACTGGTTGGGGTCTGCAAATACTTCCTACCTGGGTCAGGTCAAGGTAAGGACATTTTTAGTAGGTGTTTAAATAAAAAAGTCAGACTTAGCTACATGTTTCACATCTGAATTAACACTAAAACTGGGCTTAGTGGGGCTAATTATACTGTCCTTTCTACACCAAAGATAGTTCTCCTGCTTTCTCTGCCAGGAAGCACAACATTCAAAGTTTTTTAAAATATAAAGCTACAGAAAGCAAAGTTCAGTCATACTGAGAGTCTCATATTTGAACTTCTACTCCACTGATAGCTGGATGTAGAATTGCTTCCCCCCTGCACATAGAGACACACTCAGTGGAACCCCAGTCTCTTTTGAGCTCATCCAGGGACTGCTGCAGCACATTTAACATCTCATAAACCCTGGTTTGCCAAGGTGCCAGAAGAACAGACAGATCTCCTGGTGGCACCCAGTGGACGCGCAAATTGGACAGGTGAGGAACACAGAGCTGGTACACAAGCCCTCCTTTCCATCCCTGTACTCATTTTAAAGAGGTGACGAGATCTATTTGACACTTCATCCATTGAAGCTTTATATCTCAGAAACTGATTGAATAAGGAGTGCTGTGATTTTTCCAAGTGGATGCCATTCAGATTTTCATTGGTGTGGAACTGAGCCGCAGCACTTTGTGTTTGGTCAGGAATCAGATGTGGTCTGCAGACTCCTCCTCCTGTCTCATTCCACGTGAGTTTCTGCAGAAGATTACCTAACTCAATATGGAAGTTGTTGTTCAAGGAAAAGCAGTTGTCACATTTCTATTGTGAAAACAGCCTGAATAAAAAGCCTTACTTGGCAAGTGCATCTGAATGACCTGGAAACAGCATGAGGAGCATTCACTCCCATCTTACATATTTAATTGAAGCATCTCTCAGTGCTTTGGACCCCTATAGTAATCCGAAAGTGAGCTAAAACCAAGGAATTACTGTATTTCTAAACAAATCATTTTGAAGTAGACAGTCTCATAACCAGAGGAAAGTCATTAAGTTAAAAATCCATGCTGAGCTGTAAAGTGCATTATATATTCCTTGATGCATTACCAGGAAAATACTTATTAAAGCAAAGTATGGTAGAATATTCAATTAACTCTACATCCATACAAATTGATTTTCTACTGATTTTTAATGTTTAGAGACTTTTTCAAATATATTTCTTTAAATTGTTTAATATTTAAAAATAAAACAACCACCAACCCCCCTCCCCCTCAAAAAAACCCAGAACCAAACCCCACAAAACCTAAAACAAAACATGAAAGATAATTGTACATTTTTAAAAGCAATGTAGCCTTTGTTATGTTCCCCCAAATCTCACAAAGAGTAGTACTTCACAGAAACTGGTGGACTGTTTAACAGCAGGATTTTATTGTTTATTGATTTTTCATTTAATTAATATATTTAGTTAAAAAAACCCAAGTGATTTAGGTAAAATAAAGTAAAAAGAGAAAAAAGAGAAACATTTATTCTGGCTTCCATAGCTTGCATCTCAAATACATTCTTCTAATAAATTAATCATTCGAGTCCCAGTGCAATATTACGTCACCTGAAACTGTTGAAATATGAATTAAAAACATTTCCATTGTTATCTGGAAAGAAAAAAATTTCTTCAATTTTTCACCCCACTGTTGAGATGTGTCCACCTATTAATTGAAAGTAACACTAAAAGTTACAAGTATCAGGTGTGTATTTCTTTTAAAATAAATAGCAGTAACAAAACTACCTATAACTTTTATACTTTCCCTAAACCAAGAAGTATTGTTCACTAAAGCCTTTCATGTAGCAAGAAACCAGTGGCCTTTGCAATCCCCTTCAAGTCCCAATGACCATTTGAGGCTTTTAAATGGTTATAAATTAACCTTAGAAACCATGTGCTATGAAGAGCATAAATTGGTTTGGGTTTTTTTTCCAAATTTTGAAAACTTGTTTCCAATTCCTAATCAAAGACTTAAACTGTTATTTCATTAGAATTGATCTCTTTTTTTATGCTGTTGAGGAGTTTATCAGATCTGGCTACTGAATCCAAAGCTCATTTATGTGGGGTTTGCAGATTCAATTGTAACACTGGATGCTGTAACCTTCCTTAAAACTTAAGTGCCTGTGTAGGCTGGAACGCAAATATATGTATTTTCAAATATATATTTTGAAATAAAATTAATTAAAGAAGTGAAATGTTAGAAACCCAAACCCAAGTGTCTAAACTTTATTTAAAGATATTGCCTTTGAGTAATTTTACATTTCTGTTTCAAAAACCCTGCCTAACCTTGCCATCAAAGCTGGTGAGATAACTGCATAAGAGATTACGAATGGTAATTTGGAGACACCCAGTTCTATACAGAATTTAACTTCAGTAAACAGAATTCTTATAGCCCATGTGTGCAGAGTCTGAAGCTGCCCTTTTCCCCCCAGCAGCAGCCAGGGCACACAGAGCTGCCTCTACACCAGCAGCGAGGAGGCTGCTGAGCTATTCCTCTCTATCCCATAGAGCAGGGGTCAGGAATGGCAGTGCAGACACTCCTCCATCTCACAGGTCTTCACTCTTACCTGAAATTTGCAGAGCACTTCATTTTTTCCTAATTTAAACCCTTTTCCCTGACTCATTTTGTACATTTTCCTGAAGTGCGTTTTCTACACACAGCTATAATTTAGAGTCCTTTATCTCCTAGCATTTAAGATGTATTAAGATTTATTAAAAAAACCAGGAAAAATATATAGAACAATTAAAAGAGTCTTAGGGAAGAGGCAGAGTGAAAGGAAAAAGACAAACTTGGCATTTCAGGGATTAATTTTGATTTAGAGTATGAAGAAAAAATGAGTAAATATGTGCCTTTTTTTTGGAAAGTTGACATGGACTTGTAGAGGTGAATTTTGTAACAAGCAATCCCTCAGTCATCACTCAATCCTGGCTCAATCCTCAGTCACCTGGATAGGTATTGTTATTCATAAACAATAATCACAAACAATAAATTATCTGAAGCTCAAACAACAGAAATTGGTGAAAATATTTATAAAAAAGATGACATTTTTATTTTCATGGGGCAGAAAGTAAAGTCTGACTTTTTTTTTTAATATAAGATTATAAACATGAGTGGAAAATAGACATGCAAATTGTAACACAATTCACTAAGCAATTTCAAAAAGCATTTAAGCTCTTCAGAATAAGTTTTATGTGGTGAAACTGTTCCCTGTTAAACACAGTAAAATTTCTCCATCAGTTCAGCATTACATAATCATGTGTTATGGTAGAATTTGTGCTGAGATGCTCCCTGAATATTATCTGAGGAAGAAAAGTCAGGGTCCACCTTTCAAGCTTTAGTAGCCAAGAGAATTATAAAAATTGCAGGTTTGCCTGTATCTCACCTACCCTATTTCGTTTACTGTATCACATTTCATCAGTGCTCGCCTCTGGAGCTGATAAGGATTACTCAATAAAGGTAAAAAGTCCTTGGCCTCAGATAAAAAAAAACGTTTAGTGACACACTGAGCACACCTCATCTGTTAAGTCTGTGTGAATCAAACAATATTTTTCCATCCATGCTCGCTTCTGTATAATTAAAGAAAATCTCGCCTTGTTCAAGTGCAGTGAATAAGAACTTAGAATTGTTTGCTTGTTTGAAGTCCCGGGCTAGCGCAGGTATGCAACAAATCCCAAGACTGAACTGTGTTGGATTGCAAAAACTAATCATAAGGTTCTGCCTCCTTTTGTTGTCAGTGTTAATAAAGGGCACAGGGAAAAGCAAACTAGAGAAAAATAGTTAAGAAGAACAGAGGAAACATAAAGGGCTTGTGTACAGCTCTTCTTCACCATTTGCAATAAACCTGCAAATATTGGTGTGACCCAGGACTTTATTGCTAAGGATGACACAGATAAGAAAGCAAAAAAACCTTAACACGCTAGAATTTAATATAGTAATTTTTTGTATGTTTGTTTATATGTTGTAAAAAGCTTGGAGAAAATCTTATAGAGTCTACAGAATGGCTGGCTTCTACTGAGAAATACGTACTCCTCTTCCCCATCAAATGTGACAAAAGATATTCATGTTACTTGTCCAAGCTGTAGCGAGGAGCTCTATGGGGTTAAGGGAGACAGAGCTATTGGAAGCAACTGAGATAATTAGATTTCACCTCTCTACAGTGGCTGTATAGAAAGTAAACATTAATTCCATATAAATAGGTGGTACCACCATGTCCCACAGTTGCATAAAACACACGTAAAGTTCATTTGGACTGAAGAATCTTCAAATCACTAGATGGTTTAAAAGATGCTGTAAAAGCTGCCTATGGTGAAACACTTTTCTTCAGTTTCCCAAACTACAGAATAAGTAACCAGAAAAAGCTGTGACAGCAGAACAAATAAATATTTCAAAGAAACATTCTCTCCTCTC
>VXBT01003964.1:45646-120172 GCA_013400235.1 Oriolus oriolus | reverse complement strand
TTGTTTCGGGACACGGTAGCAGGTGTACAGGACAGGCCATTCCTTCTCGCTTCAGTGCAGTCCTTCCCACCTTAGGCAGCAAGAACGGCACACGGCGACCTGTTCCTCAGGAATGCACACCAGTCCTCAGCGGGTGCACCTGCAGGCAACACTTGGCAAACATCCCACCTCAGCCAGGCCAGGCCCCTTGTGCAAAAGTCCTCCTCAGAGCAGTGGAGGTTTTTAGGGTCTTTCAGTCTCTTCTTCCTTGTCGATGATCGTGAGGCAAATGAGGGAGTTTTGGGCCGTCTCTTACACCGTGCTACACATAATCCACGAGGAGTAGAAACTGCAGTAGTGCTCCATATCTCATCTCCATTTAATGACTTTTTTTTTTTAGATCTCACTTATCAATAGAGATTTATTTACCATGGATAGAAATAGCACTGTTCACTAATTCCCAACACAACTGGGGGATTAATTTTTATTTGCTGATTTGTACGGATATATGACAGAAAGCTGTAGAGGTAATGTAGATGTTAATCTGGTTATATCTTCAGCTTCTACAACTTAGACATGAATTGCAACAGAAAAAAAACCCAAACAAACAAGGAAAAAAGAACTGAAGCATTGACACTGAACTGCACGCAATGGAATTGTGTTTTATAAGCAATTACCTCAATAAGTATTTAGTAAGAGTTTTCAATCAATAAAGAATTGTGGCAGTGTTGAAGTCTTGAAATTGCCTAAGTTCTCCATAAATTATATGTTCTTCCTATTCCACACACAAAGGAAAAGAAAATTAATAGGAAGCATTTATAACTATACGAACTAATTTACAGATTAAAGACTTTTAAAATAAAGGATACCTAATATTAGACATGAAGAAGTCAGCGGCTTTGTAATTTATTCAGTATTTGCATCAGTTTAGTGAAATGGAAGTATTTTAAAAACATTTGACTAAAGTTAAATATTAAAGCAGCCATAGGGGGAACCAAATCATTTGGAATTTGTATAAATACTTCTCAGAGGAATTTTTTCTGACTAGCAGCACTCTATTAAGGCTAATTTCTTTTACATTATACAAGAGGACTGAAACCCAAGAGAAACAGCTCCTGACACCTTTTAGCTGCTGCCACTTGCTCTCATGACCTTTTTATCCCCCACTTCCTGTTTCAGCAGAAGTGTCTGGGTGGCCATGGGGTAATGCAAATGCAAGTTGAAACTAGCCCAGAAATAAATAAATAGAAAGAAATAAAAATTCAGAATTGCTCTTTTCAGTAATGATTAGTACTAGAAAAAGGTTCGTGAAAGCTATCCTGCATCCCTTACAGCTTCTTTATTATTTTTGCTTGCTTGGAGGTTTTTATTTTCTTCTTATTGTTCTGTTAAAGTTTAAATTCTGATTTAAGCAGATGAGCTTCAGACTGACAGGCCTGTAGTTTCTGGGGTCCTCCTTCTTTGGGATAACATGAACCAGCTTCCAGTCCCAGATGGGACCTCTCTGGTTCTCAGGACTGCTCAAAAATCATCCAGTCCTCAAAGACCATCTTCATCATCTCTCTGTATCTATATGTAGTACTACTGCTTATCTTCTTGAAGACAATCAAGAATAGATGGATTTGAGAAGCTGCTCTGGTCTGGCCACAGTGGAGCAGAAATTGCATCTGAACAAGAGGCAGTGGTTTGAAATCAGGGTCCCCTATGCACAACCCTGTGTATTTCTTTTTCTAGAGAAATCAGGAATTAATGTGAGCAGAGAGACTGAGAATGAGAGTGCTGAGCAAAGACTTAACAGCTGTGGGTTCACAGCTCAAAATCAGACATCAAAAAAACCTCTTACTTTGAATGACTTGATTTTGTAGTCTCTGAGGAACTCTTTTGGAGGAGAAAGGCAGAAAAAGGTGCTTTCCATTGTCATCCCTGCAGAAAGCAGGCTACAGAGGACAGGGATTGGCTGTTCACAGAAAAAGAATGAAGAGAGTTTGATGATAAATTTGGCAGAACACTGATGTTCTGAGTTAGTGCTACCATGGCCAGAATTTTGTTTCTTTTTATTCAGACTTTTTTTTCTTTTATTCTGTTTTTTTCTTCTTTCCAGTTAATAGTTATACCCAAGAATTAAAACCAGGTGATTTTTGCGGTTCTGAGGGAGGATGGTGACCTCCACCATCTGTGGCACCTTGAGGATCACACAGATGTTGACAACCAGATCAGTATTGGGTTCTGGCATGAAATATGTCAGCAGACAGCTTTGAGCTCAGCAATGAGTGGATGGCCTAGCTATGACACGAGAGCTGAAGGCTCTGAGGTGGGAAGGGGTTTGGAGTTTACAGCTTGAAAGCAACTTCCCCCCAGGAAGCTTGTCTTGATTAGAGCCAGACTGCAGTCAAGCCTTAGTGCAGATGAGAGGAGCTCTGGGAGGGTCTCCAATTAGACTCTGTAAAAGTGAGAAAGAACTATTGATAAGGGTGACAGTGGATTGTGAGCATTAATTCTGCACAGCCCATAAGAGGGGCTTGAGTCTTTTAGGAGTGCCTGGAAACCTCAGAGAACTGCTGCAAGGAAGGCTGGAGGCAGCTCTTTGGAGTTACCACCTCACCTGGACACCTCCGTCCAGAACCTTGCTTTGGAAGTGCGCCACATCCTGTCCCCTTCCACATCCTCATTTGCTGTGGGAAATGCAGCAAAAGCCACAAAACAGAGCCCTCACTTCTCTTCCCTTAAGATTTGATTTCTAAAGTATTTAAGCGGTGACTAGGAAGCAGATTAATTATATCACTTTAACAACTTCTCTCCAAGCAAATATGGACTTAGTATCACAAATACCTTTCTCTTGTCTACCTCTGTTTTTCCCCCAAAAACCCATGAAGCAATGGAAAACAAATTAGAAAAACCCCCAACAAACCCAATTTTATCATCTTCCTTTCACTTAATAAACATGCCTTACATAGTTCTTATGTTTTTTTTTCTCATTAATTAATTGCCCCAGAGGAGGTTGTTTTGGTTTTGGTTTTGGTTTTGGTTTTGGTTTAGGTTTTGGTTTTGGGTTTGGTTTTGTTTTTGTTTTGTTCCACTTTCCTGTAAATAGTAAAACAAGCACACCTGTTACTTCAAGACAGCGTCTCTGTGAAGGGTTTCTGGAAGCACCATCTGCACTGAATTAAACTTGCAGGGAAATTTCACCAGAAGCAGGCTGCTCTCTGAAATTAATAAAAGCTCAGCCTCTATTCTGTGGTGTACAACAGTCTTGTTCAAGAGCAGCATTTTGAATTATTATTCACTATTTTGAAGACTGAATCTAAGTCCATCTGACCCAAACTGAACATTTCCTTTCACCGGAGTTTAGCTCAGAAGTGAAAAGTTCCATTTCAACACTGAATTTCAGGCTCTTTTATTTTTTTCCAATACTAATGGTTCTCATACTTTCAAAAGAGATACAGCAGTTTCTTCTACTAAAGCTGCTCCAGCAGAATTGCCTTTGACATGTCATCTTAAAGTACATATTGTACATAGAATTGCTAAACAAAGCCACAGCACCTCTGTTTGAGAGCATGAAATCTGCACTAAGCTGTGCATTTCATACCAAGAGTCTTCCCTATGAGAGTAGCAGCTCCTCGACTAATTCAATTTGTGAGCATGATATTGAATATTAACATGAAGCTAAAACATTGTTCTGGTGCATACCAGAGCGTTATAGTTCAAAAAAGCTTCAAAATATTCAAGTGAAACCAAATCAAACTGTCATTTTAGAATGTATAGCTGAATAATATCCATAATGAAATGAATTGTATTAAATAAAAAGCACCTTTATTTCTCTATTGGCAGCACAGAAATTAACTTGAGGGAAGCGAGCTATAGTATTTATATGCAGCTGCAGTAGTGATTTTACTTTACATTTGCATATTAAAACCTGCATTCCTGCAAAGCAAATGACTTTGATAAATTGCCTTACACATAATTATTGAATATTCTTATGCATCTTAAAAGACTTCAGACACTTTTAAAATTAATCTGAAATTTCACACAAGGATAATTTTTATACCCTTTAACTTTTTTTAAACATTTCTCTTTTCTCAGAGAGAATTGTTAATGAATCTTTTAGTATACTTTTAAATTAAAAAGTGTATGAAATGAAAATTTGGTTTAATTTTTTTTTTCAGTCTGTTCCTCCTTTTCATTATTGACTGATATGCCTTCAAAACTTGTTTAATTTTATACATTTTCAAGAATGGTGATTCCTGAAATAGCAGTATTTTACAGTCCTAGGTTTGTGGTACTTTTTCTTCCCTTGAACACTGGAAGCTTAGGTTCTCTACTATTTTTCAGACTAGCCACGTACAGATCTATGTCATGGGAGTATTTCTGGCATTATCACAGAAAATATCTTCCATATTAATTGCTATTTCTGAGAATATGGACAAAAAACTCTCTCTATCCTCATGCTAGGTGAGGAAAAAAATACCTTCACCATCCCTCTCATGGTTTTATAAACCAAGATGTCAAATATCTGCCTTCATGTGATTTATATGGACTTTTTATCATATTTTATATAATTTTCTTTTTTCCAGCCAACAGCATCCTACTCAAAGTAGCCAGCCCTCCTGGAGAAGCTGCTCCCTGCCTCTGACATTCACTTTTGCCCTTTCTATTTTAGCAGCTCTGAATGGGGAAATCAGAACCACGCAGAACGGCCAAGATATGGGGACACCATGGATTTATATAGTGTCCTAATCAAGTCCTAATTCGTTACTTATTCCTTTGCATGCTAAAAACTTGCCATTTATTGTGCTTTCTTGGTCCTTACTGAGGGTGGATATTTACCTCTTGGTTCACCTGGGTGTTACTAAAGGCACTACACAGCTCCTCCATGATCACCTTTCCTTGTCCCAGTCCCATTTAGAAAGTGACAGATACCAGCCAGGTCTAGTACAGGAAAACTACATGCTCTGCTGATATTGTTGAATAATTACTTGCCTTTATGGGCAGAAATTTATACCAAAATGCACAGTTCTTTGTATAAAGATCAACCTTTGGCAAACTGCCTCTGCTGTGCCCAAACAAGGCACACTTCCTGTGCCTCCATGAAGCTCAGCCAAAAATTCCTCACTAGAAACTGATTGCTCCTTCATGTATCCTCTCTACATGATAGAAATGCATGAGCTGGGAAAACTTGGCAATAGTTGAAAACAGGACTTCTCTTATTTTGATATTCTTTCCAGTGGAGTGACAGTATCTCAAAGCTGAGCCAATATCCCAAATCTAGTATTAATCTCCATTGTAAAAAAATAAAACACTTATTCAGCGAGCAATTTAAGTCTGGCCTATGTCATACTTAGGGAGACTTTACTGCCTACATGTCAGTAATGAGGAAGAGAAAAAAAAAAAAAAAAAATTGTGCCCTGAATGTTCTGGAGTGGTGATGGAGGTTTTGCACATACTGACATTCCTTCTGAGGAAAAGTCTTTAAGGTGAAGTTCCTGTTGTATATCACTGTAAATATCTTCCTTTTTTTTTAATCCTTCTTGGTTCTCTGCCTCAGCTGATATTTTTGTCTGTGGACTAAGGCTGTCAGGAACTATTATTTTTTCTTTTATCATTACTACATACCCTATGTCTTAAATACTCTGAGCATAAATGGATTCCATTGAGTCTAAATACAAGACAAATCTAAATGGGAATATAAATGAATACAAGGCAAGGACATTTAGAAAAGTCTTTTAAAATAACAAATCATGTTTTGAACTAAATGCCTCATGCAACAGAATTACTTTGTTCTGAACACAAACTAATCTTCAGAGGGTTTTTTTTTCTGTTGTTGTTGCTGTTTTGTTTTCTTTTTTTTTTAAATTAACTTGTCAACTTGATATTTATTTAAGCTTTCATTCTTTTTAGGTTTTGACTGTGTAGTCAGAACTGCTGCCAGTAGTAATTGTGCATCCTTCCTTAGAGATACCCAAGAAATCTCTAACATCTTCTCTCTTTACTGAATGCTAACAGGTTATTGTCAGTATGGTAACAGCTTTGCATTTCAGACATCTGTTTAAAACAGTGACAAACATATAAAATTTTATGATGTCAAACCCATGATTTTCAGGCTCCTTTGCCTTTCTGGCAAGGTGGAACTCTTAGCTGTTTTAGGATGGTATCATTTTCCCCTGAAGGTCACATAGATATTAATCTTCTAAAGGATGACTTTTAAGTCTTGATTGTTGTAAAGGATGTTTTTATTAAGTTCTTTCATAGGCTTTGTCTGGCTGAATCTGACAAATGTGTCTAATGCAAAAACTAGTACATTTTAACACAAACAAATGCTTTGGCCACAGTACTTCTTGAAATCAAAATCATAAAAGACATTTCTTTTCCAACAATATATAATAATTCTAGGGTATATTTTTTCATTAATAGATGAGTCTGTAGAAGGCTTTGTGCTTGCACAACAATTTTTAAAGATAATAAAAGGGACCTAAAGGTGTCAATTTGTCAACTTTGCTGATTTATTTCTTCTATTTCTCCCAGTAACTTGTTTTCATTCTCTTGTAAAACTCTCCCAAGACCAAGAATAAGCTATTCTGTATTGCTCATTAGACTTACCAGCTTTCCCAACAGGTAACAGGGAAAGTCTTCTCCCTTTCTAGAAAATCGATCTACTCTCTAACAAAATCAGTCAATGCAACAGCCATTCTCTTCTCCTCTGTCATCACAATATATATAATTGTCTATAGTCTAAAGTAGATATCCATCCTTACTTTTGGCAAACAAATCAGTTCTGAGTTGAAGAACAGTGAGAATGAAAATGAATGCAATGGATGTTGGCCTCTGGTTTATAACAGAAGCACTGACTTTTTGTTGATTGACATTAGTTAAGGTGTCTGCTAAATAGCCCATGAAGCAATTTAGAGAAGCCCATGAACTAATTTAAGCAATATGAATTAATTTTGAATAGAATTTGATGCAGATTTCAAGACAGCGGAGAGGCTGGAAAGAGATGGTCTTTATGGTCCCTCCCAACCCAAACTATTCTAAGAATCTATGGTCTTGCTCCCTCCACTGAACTTCCCCACACCTGAGACCTGTGGATATGCTCCTGGGACACAGCTGGTGTAGGACATATTCTGAATAGCTGCCCACTGGGGAATACACCCTAATCTTCTCATAATGCAGGGGGATTTTCCTATGCAAAGAATTTAATCCCTAATTTGTTGTAAATGCTCTAGACATTACGTGTTTTCATACATGTGCTAATAAAGGCCTGTGTCCTGAGAATAAAAAGAAAACTGAGTCTTCTTATAAAAGAACAACAAAATTTGCCCTCATCTGCCATCTTCACCCCAATCAAGCTCTGCTCCATTAAAGACTTCTGATATTGGCTGTGTCACCACAGCGAAAGGCTTACGTGGATTTGGAATTCTGTAGAATGACTTAATCAGAATGAAAACATATTTGGACAACACCCACCAAACAACTCCATGATGCTGGAAGGGAAGGAGAGAAGTGGTTTGCTGTCAGTGCTTCCACTGTTTCTTGTGGAGGTGGGGACAGAGATGCCAGCAAGCCCCGATGTTTCTGGGACAGGCATCAGACCTAAGGGGAAGAGAGCACAGCACTGGAATGGAGGGTTAGCTCCTCTCCACAAGTAAGGAAATACAATTACCTCAGAACAAGGAAGAAGAGATTAATTAATGTATCAGCACTATTCCCAAAAAAGGGATGTTTTTCCTGACATAATGACATTTCTCCCTCAGCATCTTGGGTGTCATTTTTCATGGTGACCTTCACGAGGAGCACAAATCTACAAACTCAAAGTTTTCAGCAAACCTTTCAGCAAACTTCCCCCTCAAGAGATATCATATAAAGCCCATCTATTCATTTCTTGCTTTGAATATGCATAATTCTTGCTTGACTCCATTAGGATGACTCCTTCATAGTCAATGCTTTTGTACATGCAATGTATGTGTTTATGCAAATAAGAAGAAAGTGCTTTTTCACAGAAGAAAGTAGACTTAATGAAATGTGAATCAAACCCACAAAGATAAGGCACGGTTCAAGTCTCACTGCAGAAATACTGATGGCAGAAGCACAATGATCCCAGGCTTTATTGCTGTTATTTTCTCTGGGAGCAACACCCCATTGTTGTAACATGAGGATGAGCTATGGTAGTGCAAAGAAGTCAGCATTCAGTGTTTGCATTTAGAGTACAACATTAAAATGACGGGGGAAAATCAAATAGTTGATCATCAGGATGAAGATTTGAGGTGTTTTTCCTGCTCTACTTTCGAATAAGAAAGATGATGGTATGACACCAGAGATGGGGGGATGGGGAGTGGGGAGGGAGAAGCTTGTACTTACAGATTATATGTGACAACCAGATAATCACAGAATTATTCAGGTTGGAAAAGACCTTTAAGGTCATTGAGTCCAACTGTTAACCCAGCCCTGCCAAGCCCACCACTAAACCGTGTCCCTAAGCAGCAAAGCCTCACATCTTTGAAATGCCTCCAGGGATGGTGACTCCACCACTTCCTTGGGCAGCCTGTTCCAATGCCTGACCACCCTTTCAGTGAAGAATTTTTTCCTAATATCCAATCTAAACCTCCTGTGGCACAACCTGAGGCCGTGTCCTCTCATTCTAAAGTAACTGTGGGGGTTTTTTTGCGGCGGGGAGACTTCCTTTAAATCCATTTTGTAGTCTGACCAATTTATGACACAGGAATTCTCTTTAGACCATACTTTATGGAAACAAGGAAAAGAACAGCACAGCCTGACTAGTAAAAATAAAAAAGCAGAACACCACATTGGTGAGATCTTTATAGTATTGACAAAATATGTGACAATGCAGCAGGTAGGCCACAGCTTTACATTCCACAAAGTTAAACATCTTATTGGAAAGATTTTTCTCCAGTTGCTGTTGATCAGACATTTAAGTGTGCATCCTGGAGGAAACTGATATTTTTACTTTCTTTTCATTTTAAAATCAGTCAGAAAAATAGAGAATTTTTTTTAATGAACCCAGTGATTCTGTGGATCTTTTCTAGGCTGATGTATGACTGAACTCCAGTTCCCAAGATAAACTGTGGATTAATTTTTTTTCAAGAAACCGATGATTTTCTGGAAATCACAGTCCCCTTCAAAAGCCAATCTGACAAAATCAGCTTTTGATGAGCTCTAAGCACCATTTCTTCTTAGCCTGCTCTCTCTTTGTTCCTCCTGCTCTCTGTTCTGTGAAATCATGCCTGAAAGCTGTGAGTGTAATACACTTACCAGTCATACAATTTTAAACAGAGTTGTGCTATCTAACAGCTTTGTGAGCTTGGAGTGTGTCCATGACTCCTGAGATACACAGAGCAACAGACCTAAACTGTGTCCTTATCTTTGCACGACTGTTATTTCTTATTAAGGTACATATTTGAAAAGAAAACTAGTCTGATGTTATTTATGATACCTATTTCTGATTATTTCTGATAATAGTAGCTCTTTTACCCAGTAATAATTTGTAATTTTATTCTCTGGCGTGTAAGCAAATATTTCTCTTCTTAAAAAGTTTTTTTTTTTTTCTCTTTTTTGTCCAAGACCTAAAAGTAACTAAACCAGTCTTGTCAATCATAGTGCGTTTTTCCTGTCACAGAGAGTGAATTTCATTGTGCTAATTAAAGCTGAAAATCAAACAGAGATCTGGCCATATAAAAGCAAACAAGCCCATTCTTGTTAAAACTGACAAAATGTGAAGGTCACAACTTACATATTAATATATTCTTCCATGTGACCTTCAGTTGTAAACAAAGAATATTAAATGCTGTTATTCATCTTCTGCTAATGAACATAAATTACTCTGGAGTCTAATGAATAGATAAAGCATCTCTGTTCATCAAATATTTATAAAAGTAATATTTTCTGTGCTTACCAATTAAAAGACTATTTTATTACAAATTTAAAGCATGCCAGCTTCAAAATCCTTGGAGATGTAGGTGCTTGAGAGTGCCAGGAAATGAAGACTGGTCTTCAAGTCATTATCTTCACATGGCTATTTTCAATAAACAAATACAAAAATTTATTAATAAATATAATATTAAGCCAAGTGAATAGCCAATGGGTTTACTTAATTTCTCTTCCAATCCCTGGTCTGGCAGTAGCTGATGATTTCAATATTCCCTGAAGATGTCTAAATAGTAACCTGCATCAAAGCTATTTGCAAAGAATTTGCCCCTACTGTCATCCCATTAAAGATATTTAATCAGATAAAAATCATCATCCAGATAAAAACAATATAATAATTTTAAAGTATATAAATATGTATATATACACCTATAATTAATATTTAATATCATGAAAGCATACAATATATAATATTTACATAGTGCAATTAAAATTTTTGACATGTTTATATGGCTTGCAGAGGCCATCCCAGTCCTTGTACCTGACAGAAGCTGAATATCTCAGGGGCACGAGGTCTCCACAGCAAGCTGAAATATTTGTGGTAGGTGCCATTCAAACAGGCATATTAATACAAAATAAGTGCAATGAATAATCTGTGTGGATCCTAACGTTTGTAAACATGTCACCTTCAGTTTATGGATATGCCAGGAACTTATGCATAGATTTCAGCAGCCTAATATTTTCTCTTCTGTTTCTGTTAGTTTGGATGAAAATAACTGTCACATAAATCACAGTTTACCGAGTCTTTAAAACTTTCAGATCACTAATATATAGGGCACGGAATATTTCATATGAGGAATAAATACTTTTCTTGGAAGGTGAAAGGCTAAAAATTCCCAGGCAACAAGCTTTTATGATTAGATTACCTTCAGCAAATGTGTGAGCAATAAATTTTGATGAACAACAGTCTGGACATTTTTCTTGTTTCTGTCTGGCATCAGATGGTGGAAGCTGCCTTTCCGTCACAAGCACATATCTGGAACACCCAAAAGAGTCAGCCCTACGAATCTGTTAAAATCGACATATTGCTTCGGCTTTGTTGCATTAAGCTGGTAAGAGTAAACAAGGATTTACTGGGCAATTTGCAAGGGAAAAAAAAAGGTCATTTTCCTCCTGTGCAGGCCACTGGTGCCCTCTGCTGTCACTCTGCGGAGTATCACGGGCTCGCTTTGTTTCTCTGCAGCCCCACTCAAATTGTTTCCAAACTGCTGGTAGTGTTTCACAACTATGCTTGGAAGTTACGGTGCAAATGTAAGAATGAGGGGTTTCTTTTTCCCTTTCAGTGTTTGCTTCCTCCATCAAAAAATCAATGTTCCAGACAAAGACTTTCATAATTTATCTGCCCTCTGTGACTGGTTATCGAGCATTGCACCCACACACTGCAAACAGCTGAACACACAGTCTGGAGTTTTTCTCTCTGTCCTGAGGTTTTTCTGTAGCCTCAAGAAATTAGTTGGCATCCTGTCCAAAACTTTCTCAGCCTGCATTCCCAATAAGACAGCGAAAGCATTTTTAATGACCTTAACACACTCTGCAGCTGCCTCAAAAGCCACTGCTGTCCTGTGGCTGTCTGCCCATATATTAACACACCTATGGTTAAAACTAAAAGCCTTCAAATGTCACGGCAGCCCCGATGCTGGATAACTCCTTGGGAGGCAAGGAGTGAACAGCTTTATCCAGAAGTCTTCAGCTTCAGAGGAAATTTAAGTCAACTCCTCCATCCACATCAAAATGCAGAGGTGGCTACAGCTGCCACCTCTGTAACAGGTTTTCTCTGACAACAAGGCTGATTTATACCTGGTGCTCAGACATGATGATGATGATGATGATGAATGTGTCAAGGAATTTATATTCAGGTCCAGTTATCAGCAAGGTAAGAAGAGTTAAGAAACAGGCACAAAAGTTTTGCTGCTGTTGTGAAAGCAGCGTGTTGCACCCGGTAACGTGCGCTGCATCTGCTTGTCCGTGGCACTGAGTTTCTCAAAGATCCGAAAGCACAGCTAACCCCATTCTTGAAGAAAATTATGCAGGAGGGTGAGAATCAGCAGGATGATCTGAGTCCAGCAGTGCATATTTAACTTTTAGCCCAGCTGAATAATGAATGGAGGTTTTTGAAAAATGGAAGAGATTAAGAGCAGAGATTGCTCCCCTATGAAATGCAAAACTGTATTGTTGAAAGGAGAGTTTGTATTACTTCCTTTTTTCTGAGTGGAGTTCTCCCATCATTTGTTTGACTAGAAATAAAGACCATTGACCAGGAACAGCGTGTCAGAGGCACTGAGGATTTTGGCTTTCAGAATATATTCACAGTCTACAGGCAAAAAAAATCAAAAAGGAGTAACTTCTTGAGTCATGAATATGTGCAACTCTTTTTGTGACCCAGCCAGTTATTTTGTATTTGTCTCAAAGAAGAACAAACTGGATCTTTTGCATAACTAGACGTAAATGAAAGGAATAACAGATACAGAAATAGACTTTTTAAATTTTTGAACATTTATTTTACATTTCTTTTGAAAGTAGCCCTTAAAGGCTTTTCTGAGTTCATGTTTATCCTGAGACATGTTTGCATATGAACGCTTCTTTTCACCTAAATTCGGAGTTCTTGCCATCCTTCATCCTTCATTCCATTTATATTTTAATATATTTATGATTGAAAAGCAAAGTCTATTCAAGACAGAGCTTCTACCTTTAACCACCTTACCTCAGAATCCCCACTTTTTCTGCAGACTGCAAACATCTGTAATACGTCTCTCCATACGAAGAGGCAAGGATCTTGATTCAAAATACCTGATATAAAGGACAAACTAAATAAAACCATCCTTGTGTCTCAGCAAAACTAATTTAAATTTCCTAATATAACAAAGCAGCTGTGAATCTCCTGCCTGGGGGCACAGGCACTGCGGCACACTTAACAAATGGCCAAGCAGATGCCCCTGTTTGGATCCTCAAGAGACAGGAGGTGTTGTTTTTGTGCAACACATCGCTACCTTTGGTGCCTCAGAAAATTACTACTGAGATCCCTCTGCATAATAGCCAGAGCTGCTTAGGTATTCACCCTAAGAGCTACAAAGTTTTATGTATTCTAGTCTGGAGCACAGCTATCTACTTTTCTTAGTGTTCACCCTTTTTGTGAGGTCTTAAATCACCCCAAAATTGCTACTTACTTCAGGATTTGCTGTTCCTGGGCCTTCAATCTAATTTCCCCCCAGTATCAGAACAGGCAGCCGTTCGAAATGCCTGGAACATTTGTTGGGCTGGCTAAAAATATTTTCACAGGTGTGATATTTCCTGCTGCAGAAGCTTAAAGCATCTTAATGCTGGAGGAATTGTGGGGGGAGTTCTCACTGGCAGCTTCCCTGGTGCCATTTTGAGAAGATCTCTGTGATCTCTTCTCTAAGAAAAGTTGGTTCTTGCTCACAGCATGAGAGAGTGACCATTTTTTTACTGCCTGGTCAATAAGAAAGGTAAGGTCCATTATCATATCCAACAGAAAGGTTCAGGGGAAACATAGTTCAATACAATGGACTTCCTCTGTAAACTTGGCAGGAGTATTTCATGTCCCATTCAGGGAATTTATGGACAGTGTGACCAAATAAACCTGCAGGACACATTTATGACTCCCTCATTGGTGTACTCTTTCCTCTCTCATATACAGATATGCCCACACTAGTCCATATTCCATGTGCTAGAAGAAATTTAAGACTTTGTTCTGTTAATAAATCACTGTCCACTTTTGTCTGCATTATCTTCCCTCTCTTCTTCACAAAGTGATCCCTGTCTTAAATACACCTTCCTGGGCTATATATGCAGTTCACATTTATTATTCAGAATCCTACTTAACCATTATTGGACACGTGGACTGAACCATTTTTCTTTCAGAGACTGGAATATATTCCTTTCCACTCTTGTTGTTCTTGAGAGCTACAGTTCTTGGACGTGGGGCTTTGTGGTTTGGGCGAATTATTGACTCCTTTATTACTGCATCATAAAACCTGTAACTACACTTTCCTAAATGCTCTCACATCTCTCTCACTGCCCAAGCAGCTAAAATACATGAGGCAATCTGTGATGAGAGAAAAAGAGGTGTGTGAAGGACCAGAACTAGAAATCTCATTAGGTGTCATATAGTTCAGGGACACTGCACACAGTTTGTGTTTTCTTTCAGAACACAAAATTCGAGATGCGGTGTTTCTTCTGAATAGAAATGAAGTATTTTATAGTTCTGGGAGGCTTAGGGGAAGGGGGTTGTTTCTGTGGGTGTTTTTTGGGGACAGGGGACAACATAATATAAGACAATTTCAGCCTGTTGGATCTTTAATAAGCAAGATAGTCAGTCAATTTTGGATCATTACAAATAGAGAACCATTATGCACTTTTCTTTTGCAAGCTGAGATTGCATTCTTGTTCCCTAGCTCATTAAAATGATGAAAAATTAAACTATCCAAGGGAAGAAAAAAACAAGAAAAAAGAAAAAGCGAATTTTCTGCTGTACCAGCTCACATATGGATTAGGTAATAACCAGAATCAGTCTAAGACTGAGGGTGAGACCAGAGCGTGAAATGTTCCCTGTTAGTGTCAGTAATAAGTTAGATCAGCTCATCTCCACTGTGAAACCTCACCTGGGAAAAAAACCCACAACACAAACAGAAGTCCTGCCAAAATGAAAAAAAGATTATGTTTTGCAAAGAAGCAATGGAGCAGTGGATAAGAAAGAAATAAAATTTTAAGCTTTTAATTTCAATCTTCCATGCCCAGCAGCTTCTGATCATCCACATGTTAATAAAACTACCTTAAGAGATCAAAAGTCCTTTTGTATGTTTTGCTATTCTCATGTAAAAAAAAAAAAAGAAGTGTAGTTCTGATCAACAAGAAATCCATCACATCCTTCAATTTATTCAAAGTTCTGTTTCATTCATGATATTTCAAGTATCATTTTTAGGGCCAAAGGCTTTTGGGAAATGGACACTGGAATTTTGTGGATGCTTACTCAGTCAACCTTGAGTAACATGTATGGATGGTTTACCCAGCCAGGTACAGCCACACTGTGGAACTTCCAATTATACATAACTACAGTCAGTGTCCTTCAGCATCCTCAAAATGAAATGATATTTTTTGAGTTTAAAATAGTAAACATCTCTAAAAAGTAAGGCCCTGTGGAAACATTACAAAGATTTTGTTGGATCTTGCTGGATCATGGCTGAAAGTTTCAGAAACTGCAGATTTAGATTTGCAAGTGTTGAGCAGATGCAATCAGCGTACTGACACAAAGGCACGGAGCATTTTTCAAGAAGCTGATTTAATTTGAGCAATGTTTGGTACAACCAGATCCATGTTTTATTATGCTAAACTTTATTCCTGTAGCAGAATGCCTGATGCTGATAAGAAGTCCTTTCCTTGAATCCTATCAGTTTCTGGCTGCTTCACATATTATGCCAAACTTGAATTCTCCTACTGCAAAAAAAATAAAATGGAAGTGGAATTGTAGCATTTCATCCAGTTGGTTCCTGAAAGTTTAAATCAACTTCAGAAGTTCCTCAAGAAAAATTGTGTGGACTTTTCGCCTATTACTCTTCTGGCATGAGTTTAATATAAAGAATTTACTTTTTGCAGCAATGGGAAACTTAGAAATAACTACTGATAACTTAAGCTAGCACAAACCACAGAAGTTTATCTGGCAATATGAAGACTTCAGGGGAATAAAGAAGCTGTCAGGATATTCCTACAATTTAAAGAATAGGCGTAGAGAAAAAAAAAAAAAGACAAATGCAGTGATCAGAATAGCTGTGAGAATGTGAATTTTGAAGCAGAAAGAATACAAAACATGCCAGACCTCAAGTTCAGGGACGTGAACTTATTTACAGATCAGGTTTTGTAAACCCAGCATGAAACCCGGGGACACAAATCAGTTTGGAGGAATTTGCTTTGACACCCTACAGCTGGGATGATGATGTAAGTGGCAAGCACACACTACATCGCATGACAAACAAAATTTGCCTTTTTTGAAGCACACAGCCAACACTCAAATGTAATGAAACATCCAGGGCCAGGTCTGCTGAGATTTAAGGAGTGTGATACTTGCTATTACACTAATTTATACAAGCCTCACACTGAACTTCAGGGGAACCTCTGTCTCAGAGGTAGCACAGCAGACTCTGTGCTTCCTTGTCAAATGCTTTTAGTTAACAATGGTGATTTAAAAATATCTAACTCATGGTATGAACTGAAAAATAACCTTTATTTCAGAAGGAACATACGAGTAATTGTACTCAGTGTGATGTACCTAAGACTGTTTCTTTTGGAAGAAATCAGCTTTTCTTTAATTTTTCAGAGCTCAGCTAAGCAAACCCTCCAACTAATATCCCTCCTCTTCCTCAAGATTTCATTTCTCATGAAAAATGAAATTCTAGTATAAGACTTAATGAGTACAAACCTAATTATACTTTTTAGTATGAATGTTTTTAAGCTTTGTCACAATTACTGCTGACATTAGGTGAAAGAAAATTGCCTGCATGCATCATGGCCTACCCCAGTTCATCTCATAATCACCTTCAAGCAGGTGACTGAACATTTAATCCTAATAAACTGCTAGAGAGTGAGGTGGTGAAATCTTTTGGCTTCACTGCTCACAAGTGTTCTCTGGTTAGTGAGGCTATTTCCAGCCATCCTGCTGTGAAATGTGCTGCTATTAAATCTTTCACATGAAAATCAGAGGAAAACACAGAGAACGGCAATGATTTTTCTTCAATATTTTTAAAACTTAGAGCTAATTAAGACTTTTCCTTCTTTCTACTTATCACTTACTGTTAAAGCTATAAAAAAGTTCATGATTTACAAAACAAATTAAAGCACTTAGCTGCTTGCTTTGTCATAGTCCTGAATCATCATCAACCACTCAGCCCTTGTTTCTTCTCTTGTACAATGTTAATGATCTTACTTCTTTCTCTCACAGAGCTGTTCCTTTACATTTGTGCAGATAAAGAACCCCAAAACACAGAGATGTGCTTTTTCTCTTCTTCCTTTGTTACCCATATCTCCCTTCTCCTGAGTGAAATCCGTTTCCCATGAAAAAAGTTAACATTAAACCAAGCACACCTTCAGAAGGAAAAACTTTGGGGTTTTTTTGATGTTCCAGATAAAGTGCTTTAAATGGTAAGCTTTTATCCATACCACTCCAAACATCACTGAGAAAAGCTGCCAGGACTTAAGTATTTTATGATATGTCTACTTTAAACTAGGAAGTGAAAAAACATTGAAATTTATCACTGTCTTCAAACCTTCAGTTTTAGTTATTTTATGTCTCAAGCTCTGAGTGTTCTGAAGTCTGCATCAGTTTAATCACTTGTCAAAACTTCTCCTGAAAGTTTTAAAAAGGGTAAGATACTGTAGAGTTTGGCACTTTAGAAATGGTGCAACTTAGACAATTTGACAATTTTTAGCTCAAGCTTTCTGCTGAAGACACAGATGTAACAGACACTTCAGAAGAAGATGTCTTACTGAAAAAAAGACTGATTTGCCTCAAATAGTAAATTTTGCTGAACTATTTCACTTTGATTTTCTTCTTAGTTGCCCCACCATAAGTCAAAAGCAACCCTGCTGAAGTTCCTGTCTTTCAACAGAGAGAGGAGAATCAGGTCCAAACAGTAACTGGAGGTGTAAACACAGTATCAATTGCTGAAGTAAATAATAAAATAATAGAAAAATACACAACACTTTCTGCAGAAAATTGAAGTTTTGACATAGTAAGGTTTGGACTTGGAAAAATTTGAGCAGAACCTTGTAAAAAAGTTACAATGATGTTTTCTTACTTTTCACATAATTGTTGAGTGACCGGTTGTTCTATATCAAGAAGGTTTGCAGAACAAAGGTCATTACAGTTACTAGGAAGAAAAAAATAAAAGCATCTTCTCACACAGATTTTCCATCCAGAAATGTCCCTGTTTGTAGTTAGAAAGTGAAATGTGGAAAGGCAGTTCTAGAGGAGAAAGAGGCACAATGAAAGGACTGAAGTGGCATCTGCCCTAGAACAGAGGACATGCGAGTCTGGAGAAAAAACACATCATCCCTACAATCAGAGGAATCCAGGAGATCCTAAAATCTAGAGTCTGTTGCTAAAATAAAGTGGTTTTCATTTGCAAGAAGGAAGAAGAACAACACAACAAAACCTACAGTGCCACCATTCAAAACATCAAATATGTTACTGTCAGAGACCAATGGTGAGATTTGGAAGAATATTGTCAAATTAACTTTAACAATACAAACAGAGTGATGAGTTAATTTCACAAATTGTGGTGATTTTTTTGTTTGTTTGTTTTGTTTTGGGTTTGTTTTTCTTTTTTTTTGTATGGTTTGGTTTGGTTGGTTGGTTTTTATGGGTTTTTTGTAGGGTCTTTGTTGTTGTTTTGCTGTTTTTTGGGGAGGTGGGGCTTTTTTTTTTTGGTTGGTTGGCTTTTTGTTTTTTGGTTTTTTTGGATTGTCTAATCCTCTAGTAAGAAATTTACTCAGTCTTCGTGGCATGTGATGTTAAACCAGTGACTGTGTTTTACAGGCATTCATCTCACCAGGGCATTGGGGAACATCTTGGATTTCGCCTGGAAGATACCAGGTGGGAGGAAAAGACAGATAAAATTTTATAATCTATATTTTAACGAATACAGCAAGCTTCCACTGACACTTGGGATTTAGAGTCCTTAGGACATGAGCATCTTTTCCTGTGCGCTTTCAAAGAGAAGGCATTAGATGGATTTTGCTGTGGGTGCAGTCGAAAGAGAGCAGCTCTGAAAGTCTGAGTCACACCACACATGATGATGAAGTCATTCCCAGCTGAGTAACTCTCATGTGGGCACAAACATTGATATACTGTGCACATGACTGTGCCTATTTAATTTAATACAAATATTGCATGCACTGTATTCAACCTTTTCAATCTTTTCATTTTCAGGCTCTGGCAGAATCACAGAGGTTGAAAAAAAACTTCTAAGACCACTGAGTCCAAACTTTGAGCAATAAGTGGTTATCTAATTAGCTAGATATTCTTAAATAAGTATTTATGCTTCATTAAAATAAAACTAATTTATAAATATACAAAGAATTTCTTTTTTTCCAAAAAACATGCACTTAAAAAGGAACATTTCCAGTTTGGACATCTTAATGCTGAATAGATATGAAGGTTAAATTGTTTAATCAATGAAGGCATTATCCTAAAACAGCAGAATAATTACTGTGTTAGGAAATCTACCAGGCAAAAACGCTACCATGAAAAGTCAAAGTCAGAATTTCATGTAGGTACTATGCAACAGATGGCTGAAACCCAGGCTAACTGAGATAATTAGGAAAGGAGAAGATCTTAAGATTTTGGTAAATTGGCTCTTTTCTTCCTATTGGATATACATCAATTCTGATACTTTGGGAAACCGATGAGCACTTCCTACAATGAAGATGCTCAAAAATGCCATTTTCTCTACTGCTTCATGAGAGACTGAGTTTTGTCTGTCTGGAACTGGCAGGTAAATACAAATGAAGCCACCAAACTCACCCTGTGAGCTTGGCCACACTACAATAAATCTGAATGTACAGGTGAACTAAGTTTAGTATTGATTAAAATGGGAGAAAAGCACTAAAAGAATAAAAAAGGAAAGGATATTTCTATTTGGCTCCCATGTTACAGATCACATGTTTTATTCTGTATGTATATTTTTACTTTAAAGATGTGGAAAGAGGAAAGAATGTAGGAAGTAGATAACAAACGGCAAAATAAAAAACAAAAAACACCTGAATATAGACGAAAGATATCTGTAAAAACAAAGTGATAGCATCCAAACCCCATTATTTTGGAAAACACTCACACATTTGGATCATGAATATCATCTAAGCAGTTTACTAGAATGTATATCTTCTTTCTGCAGCTTGCTTTATCAAAATGTTTTATATACTGTTTTCTGGAGCAATTTATGGTTAGATATGTTTTGACTTGTTATTACTAGGAAAACAGAAAGAAAAAATTGATTGTCAGAGTATTCAGAAAGTAATTTCTGTTCTCATTACAATAATACAAAATGATCATGTTAAAAATAAAAAGATGAAAAATAGACAATTTTTAAGCTGATAAACAATCTATGTGATTCTGTAATTGTTTTTCTATCACGCAGTGTTTTGACAAATTATGACGCTTTCAGACCAGTGCAGTGCAGTTAAATAAACCTGGTTATCAGAAAGGTGCAAGTACTCAATGTATCACTTAAAATGATAGTATTTCTTCAAAACAACTTGTAATGGAGGCTCTATTGCTAGTTTTCATATGTTCTTACTAATGAACAGGTAGATGTATTCACACAGTGTTTGCTCTGCTGCTGACATTTGTAATAACGCCTACTATTCTTCAAGCACATTTTTAAAAGCACCTCTTTGTATTTTGAAGCTTGCCAAAGACTGTGGTCTTTGTTTCCCCCAACCCAGGACACAAGGTTTTACTTGAAACAAGGTTTTGGTTCAAATGTTGAGATACCTTTTTCACCACAAGTCTAATGAAGACAACTAACAAAGCGAAGCCTTGACATCTTGCAGCTAAAGCTAAAATGATCTAATGGCTAGCTGTCCCTGAAAAAGTCCATTTTTGTCCTGGAATTTCTGCCCTTTCCATTTCACCAGAGCTGTCCCTGAATGATATGATACAGAGAATCGGTGCAGAGTACACTTCTCATTTCTGTCATGTAAAATTGATTTTTGGCTTGCTTACCTCCCTGGCTCAGTTCATCAGGGAGTCAGAGGAGCACCAGGGGTGGTTCAAAGTGTTGAGGGCTGCAATGTGAAATCATACTCTAAATGACACGGGTGAAAAAAAAATCCAAATAAAAAATGAGATAAAGGATCAGTTTTAGAGTGGGCCATGTAAAGCAGAAGGTTTTTCCAACATTTCTTCATGAAAGATACTTGAAATCAGATTTTTTAAAAGTCAAACATTTGTTGTAACAACAATCAAAGAAGCAAAAGGGGTAAGAAAAGTGTAACTTGCATGGAAAAAATTTACAGGACTGGTTTCTCACGCAATGTGGTTTTGAATTATCCCACAAAAGAGTTTTGGAGGCTGAATTACAAATGTGTTACTCTCTTTCTGCCCTTCATTTGCATCTTTACCAAGTCCCACTAAGCTATGTGCAGTTTCGTCTGGGTGAGAACCACACAGCAACATAACCAGAAACAATTTAAAACTGATCCATTCTATTTACAATCCTTTATCAAGCCTGGATTTACCTTTTCCCAGCTCCTGCTTCTGTTCCTGACACACATCATATGTGTTTCCTTATAATCCTAACTTCATTCACATTAGCATGGGGAACAATTCAGTCGGGACAAACGATCATATGTGAAGCACATAAAGAAGGAAATTTCTAGTAGTTCTAAGAATATGTTGGGAAATTAAGTGAATTCAGTTTTGTACGCCAACAGTTTTCTCTGGTCCTCATTACTTCAGAAATAATTTGAAATATCTATTGCTGGGAGGAACCTTTTGGAATATGCCCTCAGTTAGCAGTCTGATGTATCATCAGCTTACAAAAGAATTCCATGTAATGAGAAATTTGGTTGAACAAATCAAAATCTAATAAATTAACTACAGTTAAGTGTGAACTTAGGAATTTTCTGCTATTTTAATAAATCTTGGCATACTGGTGGCAAGAATTGGAAATCAGTGTCAGCAGAGTTAAACTGATGGAGTAGCTTTGACAGCAGCAGCAGGGTTAAAATATAACCCTGTAGTCACAACATGGCTTTTACACAGGGAAAAATCACAGAGGAGGAAGATTGGTGGGAGGCATGTGCATGCCTTTTATTCAAGGGCTTGTTCATTTTCTATGCAATGTAAAGTCACCTGAGGAAGAGAAAAGGTGAGGAATTTACTGAAGGAAAGGAGTGAGATAAGACATGGAGAGAGATAAGGAAAAAAATTCTACTGGATCATATATGATGTTAGAAGTCTAAATGGTGGTTCATGAGTAAACACCCATATTTCCTATGAGGATGACATTTTGAAAAACCATTTTAGATTTATAATTATGTTTGTATTAGCTAACTGTATGGGTTTTTATGAAGCTGTTTCAACTCAGGTCCTTCCTGCGCAGTGTTTGCACCATGTGTGGGCTGAAAACCACTGTTATGGATTTCTAGGTCTTTACTTTTAGGGTCTGCAGACCTGACTCCTCTCTACCATAATATGGGGCCAGTCCCATTAGAATCAGCCAAAGAGCTGTATAGGATCAAAAGCTCCCTCTCCTTCCAGCCTGGAAGATCATTACACAAGGAGCTGTGCACCATTACCTCCCATCCTTTATCAATTTGAGCACCCAAGCCAAATGTTTTGAGAAAGCCAAGAGCTGTTTTAGAACAAAAAACCAGATTTTAAAAAGTGTTTTAGCTGACCTGTGCTACACCTCAGCATGTCTTGGGTCTTGCAGCCTGTGGGATAAGCTTTTGTTTTCTCCTTGTGAATCAAAGCTTAGGAGCAGGTTTGTCCCAAGAGAAGTTCTCAGGAAAAAAAAGTACCAAATGGTCATCCTGTATTCCAAATCATGTTTAGATGTTAAACCATAACAATGGTAAATACTTCAGTTCTTAAAAGTGCTAGCCAAACATAAACTCTTTTCTTCAAAAGTGGGAATTCTTTGATATTGGTTAAAGATATTGTAGAAATTTCCAGTGTGAGGTTTGATTTTTTGCTTGCCTTTAAAAACAAACAAATAAAGCAAAAAAACCCCACAAAACCTTAAAGATTCAATACTGTCAGAAGCCTCCTAAAATGGCTCTGTTTAATCAGAAATGAACTCACAACATATTTCTCTCACTTCAACATGCACAAACAGTATCCAGCCATTCTACTTTCTCAAGAGTTTCTCATTTATTTCTTTGACTACAGATGAAAAGCTTTCTACAAAGTTGTTTCCCTTCTAAGAGCATATGTTTGTGACTTCAGGATTAAATCAGATCTGAAAATCACCATGAAGGCAGAAGTGTATCTTAATAGATGATTAAATACAGATATAATGACCTTTTCTAGGATTTATTTTCATAGCAATTCAACAACCACACACCATATTCAGTCTGTCTGTGTGTCTTGAGACTATACTGTTCCTACATAAACTGATTTTTAATTATTTCTTAGTCATTGTTTAGCCTGCTAGTGGTAAATAAAGAGCCCAGAAATTACCATGGAAATTGTGCCATCAGTTTTTGTATAAAATGCCCAGGCTGTCTTGTTCCCATGCACTGCAAAGGAGGTGTTGATTTCTCTAATTCTCAGGAGGAACAAGAACCAAGAGCTATGCAGGTATTAAGTGGGAGTGACACAAGCACCACAAGGAGCTGGGACAGTCAGCTTGTACCTCACTGCCAACTGTCCTGCTCCATTACAGCCTGACAGCCTTTGATAAACTCAGGTTCTTGCTATATGGGTCTTAGCAGGTACAAAAAAGTTGTGTTATTCTTTCTTGACAATGGCATTACAGGCACTTGCCTTTCCTCCTGCTGTGCCCCTGACGAAGTTTGACGTTGCCTCTGAACGGTGTCAAGCTGTGAGATACTCCTCCCAGAGCTACAGTGACCTGATTCATCGGCCTGATGTCAGTAGAATTCAGTTGCCAGTATCGCTTTTTAAGAATAGCTTTCCTGATGTATTTATACAGTGGTTATAATCTGGAAGTTTCTTCCATTTAAAAAAAAACCCACAAACAAGCAAACCCACTCAACCTGAAAGATACTTCCCATACTTTCCAAATATTTATTTCCAGTTCTAGTGGGGAAAACTACTGAAACTCATTATTTTGCAAGGCAGGAAGAACTGTCAAGGAAATATCTTTGCAGTTAAAAAAGAAAGCTGCACTCTTCTATTAGCAATTACAACCACCATACAATGACTTTGATAAATAAATAATTGAAAAATGATTACCTTAAAATTAAAATTAATTTATTTAACCCAGGGTGAGTTAGGCATCTACCCTGGCTTTTGTGTATCCAGCTTCACAAAAACAGGATGTAATTGCTGACACACCGAATTTCTACCAAGGGAACTCAAGAAAAGGACATGAAGTTGGGTTATGAAACTGTTGTGAGCAAGCTAAGATCACAGAAAACATGGGTTTTTTAGGTAATCTGAATATATGTAAAGCCATTCTTAATTTTTCAAAGTTTAATTTTTTAAACATCTAGTTTTTGTACTGCCCCTGGCTGATGAGGTTTTACCTTTGTAAAATCCTATCCCCAAAACTGCATCACATCTGACCTGCAAGAGCATGAAAATAACAATCTTGGCAACTCATTTGGAATCTGAAACCCTTCACAGCCTAACACTCACTTCAGCAAGTGTTTCTTAGTTATTTGCTCTCTAAAGCAAAACCGTTGATATTCAAGCTGCCTTTCCACTTTTGTCAGTACAAAACTAAAACCAATTGGCTTCCAAAGATGCATGTTTCATATAATCCATACCCATGTTGTATCACTTTAAAAACCTACATAAGAAAACTGAAGTTACTGGCTACCAAAAGTCCAAACCTCTTCTCCACAACAAGTTACCAAACCATTATCAGACATCCTTCAGTGAAACCTCAGTCATATAAAATGTGTATTACACACTTCATGAAAGGTGCACAAACACCATCACTTGCTTTTTCTGTTCCTTTTCACAGCTCATAACATCCCTTCGACTCAACAAGATGCATGACTATGCTAAGGACAATGACAGGGGTCTGTGTTGTGGCTCCTCACCCTGTGCATGGCAAGGCCAACCAGAGATTTCAGCTTGCATGGAAAGCAAAGGCATTTTTTTCCCAAAATATGCACTAGCAGTATCATTACAGTCTGGAATGGCAGTAATCTTGATTTCATGTGAGAAAAAACAAACCTTTGGGGTTTTAGGCAGGCTTTGGGAAAGGAAATAAATCTTAAAGAGATGTTGTGCATCTCTGGGGAAGGAGTGAGGAGCAGAGCTTGTGGAGAAGGGAAGGGTGGGGGGAAAGTGTTTTATGATTTGCTTTTATGTCTCATTACTCTGCTCTGATTTGATTGGTAATTAAACTATTGTCCCCAAGCTGAGTCTGTTTTGTTGGTGACAGTAATTGCTGAGTGGTCTCTCCCTGCCCTTATCCCGACCCACCCATGAGTCTCTCACTGTATTTTCTTTCCCCTGTCCAGCTGAGGAGAGGAGTGACAGAGCACCTTTGGTGGGCCAAAGGTCAGCCCAGCCCAACATTGTCTGCTCTTGATAATCTCTTTTCTTCCCCAAGAAAAACCAAGACTTTTTTGAGGAACAGAGACTGAAGGATACAAAAGGGAAGGTAAAAATATCTTTATTTCTTTTTCATGCATGCAAATGTTTAAAATCCATCACTTTTCAGTGTCAGAGGAATGCCTGTCAGTAATAATAACTCTTATTTCTTTTCCCCTCAAATGCAAAATTCTTTGCCTGTTGAGTTTTACTCTCTTCTAAATCATAAGCTGAAGAAAAGTTTGTTTTAACTCTTCAACCATAAGAACCCTGAAGCGTTTCTAGCCCATATCAGTAATCATTATTGACATTTTTCCTGAATTGATCAATAGAGAAATAGTCAACCATGTTCAGATTGACAGATGTAATATCAAACTAACTGGTTGATATTGGCAAGGTATTCTTGCAGGTTTTATTTCCAGATGAAGATTTAGACCCAAATATCTGAACTCTATTTACATTCATTTAATAGTGAGCAAGAAGGCTCATAAAAATAATAAGGAAATAAATTAATGGTTGCTTTGTTTTTGAAGCGAGAAATCTTAAATCTGGAAGGACAATTATACAGCTCATAGAGCTGAATGATCACACCACACAAAATGCATTATGTATTTTGCTCTGATGCCTTTTTTCAGAGCAAAAGCTAAATTTGTTTCTCTGATGCCTCGTGATTTGAGAGGGATGAAATCACAGAGTTTGACAGTTTGCTACACACCAGGAGAAATCTTCTTGGACAATGCAAAAACTTACCAGTTTGAAAAGGACAAAGAGATTCTGCCTGCGCAGGAAACACAATAAAACATTTATATTTGTCTCAATGCAGGTTAGCTTTTTTCTACCATACTACAGTTTAAAATCCGAACAAGGCTTTGGTTCACTTGCTGAGCAGGTGCAAAGAGAAGGATATTATCCATAGAATATCAAGCTCCTGCACCTTGTCTGTGCCACATTTACTGCCTTGTATATGCTCTTACCTTGTGGCAAATGCAAGTTCTATAATCTCTACTCTGAATTGTGGTTTCATAAACTCACATTGTATTTCCAAAATCAACAATGGCCTGTGTAATACTGGCAAATATTTCTTTTCTGATGTATTCCTAGCATGAGTATGGCAACAAATAATCAACTCAAACTTTCAGATAGCTGGGAGGTGAGAGCAAGGATGGTTTTCTTCCTTGTTTTGGGCAATACCTGGTAGGGTTACAAGTCACTGCTTCAAGGTATTTTTCACACTAGTAACCTTTATGCATCATTGAGCAGACTTAATTTTAGCATCTGTTTCAAGCCCAGGAAATATAGCAATAAGCCAAGTGTTTTAAAATACATATATTTTTATTATTATTTCAGGTGGTTTGTCATCATTAATGCTGAAGCTCATTTAAAACTATGGAAAAAGTAATTGAAACAGTTAATTTATAGTGGTTGCAGGAAAAGCTGTGCAGAGCTCATTTTGATTTTCGTGGGTTACTTAGCTGATGGCAAAGTTCCTTGGGAATTAAAAAGAAAAGAAAGAAAGAGAAAGTGAGAGAGAACACCAGAAAATTTCTTGTTTTAAAGCCAAGGACAAAACATTTAGGTACTATTCAGTCTGTATGTATGGATTATACCTTTTGTACACCATCAGTTATGCCAAATCGAGCTTTAGAGTATAAACTGAGCTGAGATATACAGAAAAGCAACTGAATATAATCAGCATCAAACTGAACACATAAAATAGTGAGACTAATTACTTCTTCCTGTGGGCCTAATTTATCATTTGTGTTCGGTCATGTCAGGCTGCATCAGTTTGGCTGCTGGGATGCACTGAAATGTGTGGAGTTCAGGCGCCACTCACACCAAAGAGGCACCTACTGAAGTGTGTTTGTCTGGAAGGGAGCCACTGGTTCATCTCCAAAGAAATCAGGCATTAGGATAAAGACTGAGGCTGGTGACGATGAGTAACCAAATCTCAATCCCAAACTGGGATTAGAAGAGAGGCACATCTGCTAATACAGATGTACACCTTTTTTTGAGGATAGATAGCAGCTGAGGGATGATTTATGAATTTTCAGCCAACTTTGAAAAGCAGATTTTATACTTTGCCTTAATAATCAAATGCTTTAATATTCCTATTTAAAGCAATATTTTGTTTCAGTTAATGATGTACTGATAATAATAAACCCTGCAAAGCTCAGCTTCCGTAGGTTGTTAGCACAGCCATATGTCAGTCTTGTACTAAAACTGAGATTTTAATGTCATAAACAATTTAAAATATCTTGGACACCTAGAGTAAATATATACTCTCTAAAAGAAAGGGCCAAGGAATAAGTCTGAGAACTGAACTCATGACTATCCACCTTGTTTCCTTGTTAGCTCAATTTCTCACACATTTTTGGACTCCTCTAACTCGAAGACCAATTTCCTACAGACAAAATCAGCCATAAATTGTGTACAGCCAACTAACCCATGCTAATTATTTTCCTAACCGGTAACTGGTACTCGGAGCCTCCTTTCAAAAAAAAAAATTACTTAAACCAAACAAAAGACAACAAAACCCCAACTTTGCACATGTATGTGTTTAGACAGATACGTATTGTGCATATATATAATACAAGAATTTTCCTCTTTGTGCACGCATATTTTAATTTTGAAATAAAATAATAGCTGCCAGATCTTTCTCTCTCTTTTACTTAACAATAATCAGAGATGCCACCTGTCTAACGCTGTAAAGTTTCAATTCTTTTTAAAGCCTTTCTCTTCCTCCAGTTAAACTGAGATTAACTAAACGTCCTGGGGTGATGTTACGAGGCTCCTTTATTCCGTGACCGCCTGCTTAGTGCCCAAAGTGCCTCTACCTTTAGGGTGGGCCCTAAAGGGGGGCGGGGCCGGAGCCGCGAGGCCCCAGGTGCGGGGCAGTTCAATGGCTCAGCCCAACGGCCCGGGGGGAACGGCTCGGCCTGGGCTTGGGGGCAGGGAGCGCACCGGCCACGCTGTGCTGCTCTCTCTCTTTCTCTCTCTCTCTCTTTCTCTCTCTCTTTTTTGGGTTTCAGTTGTTCTTGAAGCTTAGAAAAGGCTTTGTTTGTTTTCCCCTTTTTCTTCCCCCTGACCTCCCTGGTTTCCTTCCCTTATCTCCTGCCTGGGGGGCCTGCGGGGTGGCCCCGGTGGGCCTGCGGGGTGGCCCCGCCGGTCCGAACCCCGAGGAAGACCAGGCCGGTGAGCGAAGGGACACGGAGATCCACCAGCATCGCCTGCTGTGAGGAGGAGAATCGGCGCCGAAGAGGAGTGAAAAGGTTTCTATCTGCCCTTCTCCAGCAGCCTACTGTGTGGAGTCCCCTTCCCGGAGACTGCGGGGTGGGACCAGTTACCGGCTCCTTCCGGGCATCCCTTCCTTTTTTCCCTTTTTGTTCTCCCAGTTGCGTTTTGTGTTAATGAATAGTTCAGGGGTTTTTTTCTTCCACTTTCATTACTTTTGTTAATTTTTCCCCTTTGGTGGAGGAAAGGAGGAGGCCCCTTTCCCTTGGAGGAGGTGCTCATTCCAGAGCGTCTCCTCCTAAAAATTTTGTCTCTAAAACCGGGACACTAAAATTAAAATATGGCACATCTTGGAAAGCAAAAGCCTCACAGGATTCTCTTTCCATCCTACTTATTTTTTTTTTTCTTTCAAAGGGCTTTTTCTTCTCCCCATTTCTTATTTGCAATAAATGCCAAGCACTAAGGCCTGTGGCGCTCATATACATGTGCCACTACTCCTAAGCGCTTCAGGAGGGTGACATGTTCTGCATGCTGCCACATCAGTTGATTCTGTTAATTTTCAGAGGGACTAACTAGCCTAATGGTTAAAGGGATAAATATGAGAGATATTTGCAGGACTGATGCATCAATAAGCAAGCTTCAGGAAAACTGCAAAGGCATGCAATACACTAACAAGAGACCACCTGCCTGACTCCTGTGGGCCAGCTGCACGCTCCAGTGATTTTCCAGGGTGTGTATGATGTTAACTACATGGCAGAGAGCATGCTGGGGCCATCACACAGAGAGCAGTGATCCATGCCTCTGTTGTAGCAGGAGGAAAACAAAATAAGAAAAATGACGTTTCAAGTCTGCGAATGCCCATTCTCACCCTTGACACAGTGCTTGGTGCACTGTTCTAAATAGCATTTTAGAGCTAATGGAGTTCTCTGAGTCCTATTTGCAAATTTACTTTAAGAAAGAAAAATTGCAGGAGCCTGGTCATAGTTGGATGAGTGGGACAAACCAATACAGCATTCAGACATCATTTTAACGCTTGCATTTTGTGCTTTTGAAGGTGTTGGACATTTGCTGCTGCACCAATATTTTAAAATGCAAAAGAAGGGGAAATAGCATTTTTTCTTCTGGCAAGTGGCTACTGATGTTGTTCATCTTAATTTCTCCATTTGCATCAGTAGAGAATTATTTGGGGAATCATCTTTCTTATAATTCTCTCATTTGAAAGCAAAACCAAGGCATTTACTTTGGCATTAGTTTGGCTGTAAAGTCTTACAGAGGAAGTAATTTGCATTAGAAGCAGGCTATTCAAGGCAGTTTTTGTTGGAATAAACTTTGGAAAATAGCTATTCTATACTTCAGGGGATCTGCTTCTAATGGATGCAAGGACTACGTTTTGATGTTTCTACAACCTCTGATGGAGGTGGTGGAAATGTCCCAGAACCAGAGGTCTACATGAGAAGTGTCCCCAGTGACAGCTACTGGGAGAACCTCTGGAGGCCTGGAGGCTCTTCTCTCACTTCTGATCCTGGCTAATTGCTATAATCCTTTATAACCCCTCCTCACAATTTCCCCCTCACAGCAGAAGACAATAGGGAAGCATATTCCAGTAGCTAGAGTAGTTGTATTAGACCAGCAAAAAATAACTTCTACAGAAGTCTGAGCAGGGTGCTTACAGAGCATCCTTAAACCGCTCTGGCAGGTGGGGCCTTTGTGCAGCTTGAAAATCTGTCCTGTACTTATTCATCTGGTAATCAGGTGATGATTAAAATGTGAAACGCCAGTAGGATTGTGGAAGTACTGGGATGAATTCAGACATCTGTACAAGAGGCAGGTTACCTGGAGAAGAGAGCAACCCCCACCTGGCTACAGACTCCTCTCAGGCAGTTGTAAAGGGCAATAAGGTCTCCTCTGAGACGCTTTTTCTACAGGCTAAACAGCCCCAGCTCCCTCAGCTGCTCCTCCTGCTCCCGACAATTCCCCAGCTCTGTTGCCCTCTCTGGACCTGCTCCAGCACCTCAATGTCTTTCCTGGACTGAGGGGCCCAGAACAAGACACAGCACTTGAGGCGTGGCCTCCCAGTGCCCAAGAGGGGCAATCACTGCCCTGTTCCTGCTGACCACACTATTCCTGATCCAGGGCAGGTGCCGTTGGCCTTTTTGGCCACCTGGGCACTGCTGGCTCGTGTTCAGCCACTGTCAGCCAGCACCCACGTTAATCAGTAACATGCCCTCATCCAACAGGTCATTCAACTCTCTTCCCTCCAAAAAAAACCCAAACCAAACCAAACCAAAGCAAAAACCACCAAACAAAAACCTGCAACACACACACACACACACTGCCCTCCTCTACCTCTTTTGGCCGGTCCTTTATGTGCAAAACCAAGTATTTTTATGAGATATGCCTAGAAGTCTTGGCCAGGTTTAGCACCCCTTCCTGATAGGGCTTTTTCCCCACCCTTTTAGTGTAAGGAACAGTGTTTCCCCTTTGGAATTCATAGAGATTGATAGCTATGGAGGGGGGGGAAAAAGTGAGATCTCTACAGACAGGAGAAACCTATGGAGATTTACTTCATGTTCAGTATGACATCTGTTTGGGAAATGGACAAAGCTCACAGAGTTTCAATCCAGTGTTTTAACGTGAGACAATAAATTCTTGTTTGTGTAGGTTATATTTCAAACCTTAAATATTTCAAATTCCAGTCCACTTCTTTCCAAGAGTACGAAGTACTGAGCAAACTGCAAGAACAGATATTCCAAAGATTTAGGGTACTTCAAATGTGGTCCATCCATTTTTACAGTAGTTTTTCTTTCCAAGAGTGAGAAGTATGGAGCAAACTGCAGGAGCAGATATTCCAAAGATTTAGGGTACTTCAAATGTGGTACATCCGCTTTTACAGTAGTTTTTATAGCAATTAGCCTGACATTCAGCTGGGTTTAAAATACAGCAATTCAATTCAGGACACTCATCAATACAAAACTGAAAGCCAAAGTGTAAGTGATGTTCTGCAAGATGATGTAATGGAACCTTGCCTATCAAATCATCTGAACAGAATAGATCTCTCTGCTATAGCTACAGTTTCTTCAAGGCCTTTGGCATAACACCATGATTCAGAATGAAAGGAACACATATAAAATTTGGCCACAACAGTAATGTAACCACTTATCAAGTCTAAACTTTAAAAGAAAAGGAAAAAAAAAGGGATATATGCTGAAGGCAGCTTCCTGCAGAGTCCAGTCTGTTCATCAAATTTAAAGGAAAATTGAGAAATGGTTGAGAGCTTAGCTGCAAGTCACCACTGGAATGAGATGGTGAAGTTGAGGAGAGAGTGTGCAGGAAAAGATGTTAAGATCTTTAAGAACAGACTTAGGGTCTTTCTAAAACACTGAAATTGAAAGGTCATGGTTCTGACTTGTGAATGCTCTGGGTCTATTTTTATTTCACATTGTCTGTACTATCTTCATTATTTAATACCTGTACTGTATGATAATATTTTAAATCTCATCTTTCTGGTTTTCAATTAGTTGATTTTACTCTTTTCTTGTGGTTGATCATAAAAGGTTTTCTGTTAAAAGAAAAACCAAAACCATGAAAAAACCTTACCAAAGCACTTGCCATTAAAAAAAGAGACTTTGGATATGAAATACCTGTAAGACAAATCAGTGCATTCAGTCTTCATTGGCCACGAGATTCAGACACAGCAGAGGTGAAGATTTATGGGGAGCAGCTGAGGTCACTTGGTCTGTTCAGCACAGAGGAGACTGAGGGAAGACTTCATTGCAGTTACAAATTCCTCATGAGAGGAAGAGGAAGGGGAGGCACTGACCTCTTCTCTGTGGTTCCCAGTGACGGGGCCCAAGGGAATGGCCTGAAGCTGTGTCAGGGGAGGTTTAGGTTGGATATCAGGAAAAGGTTCTTCACCCAGAGAGTGGTTGCGTACTGGAAAAGCGTCCCCAGGGCAATGGTCACAGCACCGAACCTGCTGGAGGTTAGGAAGTGTTTGGAATATACTCTGGGGCACATAGTGTGACTCTTGAGGGTATCGTCTCCAGGGCCAGCAGTTGGACTCAGTGATCCTTGTGGGTCCCTTCCAACTCTGAATATTCTGTGATTCTGTGAAAAGGGTCACTTAGTTTGCATGAGCACAATTTGAAGGGCTGTGGCATGCATGATGTCAGATTAAATGATGAAAAGGTCCCTTAAGCTCTCTTAGATCTTACATATAATTCAGTTGCATACAAATGTAACTGAAAAAATCAAAGTCCAGGGCATCTTTAAACATTTTCAATATTCAGGTTTCTGACTGACAGGCTGGCAACTGTCACTGATATTTAAAACTCAAGTAATACAGTTCATCACATCTTTAAATTACACTCATGGATAAACCACATTTATAAAACTGATGAGCTAAATTATCAATTAACAGATTACTAACATCCAAAAACGACAAGATTTGAATGTCAAATATACAATAGTAGAAGGCTGTCACAGGACTAATGAGGGGTAACTAATGGAAATATTTTGCAAGTCTTGGTTAACAGCTTTCCCTTCGTATCTGTTTCAGGGCAAGACATCACTGGCACACTGACTTCTCCTGTGCCCAGACTCCACATCTCTCTGCATTGCCCTGTAAGTTTTAGAGATAATATTTAAAGATTTATTCATTAAGCTTTCTTCTCCCGAGGGATACAGACAATTTTTGCAAACTCCCAGGAGAGTTTAGTGATGATATTTTTTTAGTTCTGTAATAAGGTAGAGTTAAACTGTTTTCCTCACTGCTGCTTCTCAGAGTGTATCTGCTTGAAGTGCACAGTAATAGAAAAAGGGTTGTGTTACTCAGACTAGAAAGCAGGGCCACAGACATATCCATCATTCTTAAGCCAAAGGCTGAGAGACACAGGAATTAGTCTCTCATTTTTTCCAGGAGCAGCAGGAAAGAAATAATGCTCAAGGTCTTTTTCCTTCTAATTTTGCAGCGAAATTTTCTACAAAGCTTCATTCAGAGACTGTAAGTATGGATACGAAATTGAATGTCTCTTAATTCAAAATGGGATGCAACTTATACCAGCAGATCTTGGCTGTGGACAACTAGTGAAACATGCTCTACATACTAATATGTGGTGGGAGAAGAGGGGGCAGGCAGGGAATGGGGTAAAAATTTACACTCTATCAAACAGCCAGCAGCATGTTCTGTTCCCAGCTTGGTGAAACCACAGGGAGAGATGCACAGCAGAGTTTACCTATGACACCATTTGCTTTCTCCTTTCCACAGAGAACAGAGATTTTTCTTTTTTAAAGCAAAAAAGCACATTTCAATTGGATCAAGAATAAAAGTGATTGTCATTTATTTATTTCAAAAAAATGCAAAAGAATTTAGGCTGCAAACGAAGAGTGATTTCTTGACATCTTGATATTAACTTTGTGTGACAAACAGTAGTACGGTCCAGACAAAGCACCAAACTTAAATAGCAACATGTAGTAGTAACTTTCCCATTGGAAAAGGGGAAATCTATTGATCTACCCTTTTTTCAGTGTTTTCATTCTTCCTATGAATATGGGGAAAATCAATCAAGTCCATAAAGCTCCCTATGTTCCGAACAAAATTAGGATGTGAAGAGATGGTCTCTCAGCAGATGTACAAAATGGAACACTTTCTAAGATAAAAACTAATAAAATTTAAGAAGTATAAACATACTTTCCATTTCGTAGCTTTGGAAAAAAGTGTGAACACTGTACATTTTAGCACCATGTAGGGAGATAAGATCAGTGCAGTAAATTAATTTTCCCATTTTGTAGCAAAAAGAGCATAAACCCTGCAGAGAGTGTTTGAGAGCTGAGGTGATGGATCGCAGTGCAGTTGCTGTGTTGTGACTGTATTATGCAAATGCGTTTGTGCAGTCTTTTAAAATGAATATGACAAAACCATGTCTGATGATTCACTGTACATAAAGACAGATTCTTGACTTCGTGCAACCTCGATGACTTCTGTAAAGACATGTGGGTTTATTAAGTAAATAAACACTTCTAAATACTTCTATTACAAAAAGAGAATTACCATTTGTAAAAATGTAAGAAAAGGGGATCCAGCAAAACAATGGGAGATATTATTGAGCATTAATAGCAGAGTTTATACTGCCATTGCTCATTCTTATGTTTGCATAAGTAAGTACAAAATTAGGAGTAAATAATGCAGAAATGGGATCAGCCGCATACAAATTGCAGAATTATCTTTAGATTGTGACTCAACATGGTCTCATGATCAGCAAAGCCCTTTTGAAAAACTGATCAGGTAACCCAGTCCAAAACTCATTTTTCTCTCCCAGACTTAAATATCCACTTAAATATGTTGGGAAGACAATAGTTAAACATGTTAATGTATTCAAGGAAACTTTACTGGGAAATAAGGTTGTATCAGTCCTTATTTGTATTATTAATTTTTCATCTTCTTCAGCTAAGTTTGAGCATACCATGTGCATTCTCAAAACTCAGAGCACCTTAAAAGTATTAGAGATACAAACCTGGAAGACAAACCCAAATCTCTTTGGAGAGATTCAACGAAGAGAACTCTGTGCTTGACTGCTGAACAAAGCTGATCAAAAGTTCTCCAAAATTTGAGGAAGTGTTGAAGATCAAAATGCCAAAGTTGAATGAAACATGCTAAAGGAAATAAAGGGAAGCAAAACTACTAAACCACCTACATGGTTGTACAAGAAACTGGATAGAACAGAGGACTCTGCATTAATGCCGCAACCTTGAGAGTGCTCGGGGTAGTGACGGCCAGTGCCTCTTGCAAGAACCAAGTATCTGATTTTTCACTTGCTCCCTGAACCCAGACTAGACTGTAACTTCAGCCCTTATAGCTGTGAAGGGCAATATTATGAAGGTCCTGCACAAGGGTGAGGGCAATCCCAAGTGTAAATACAGGCCTGGTGAAGAACTGGCTGAGAGCAGCCCTTAAGCAGAAGAGCTTGGGGCTGTTGGTGGAAGGGAAGCTCCGCATAAGCTGACAGTGTGCACTTGCAGCCCAGAAAGTCAACTCTGTCCTGGGCTGCATCCAAACCCCTGTGGGCAGCAGGGCAGGGAGGGGATTCTGCCCCTCTGCCCCCTCTGCTGAGACCCCTCCTGCAGTGCTGCATCCAGCCCTGGGCTCCCAGCATAAGAAATACTTAGATCTGTTAGAGCTAGTCCAGAGGAGGCCACAAAGGTGCTCAGAGGGCTGGAGAACCTCTCCTATGAAGACAGGATGAGAGAGCTGGGGCTGCTCATCCTGGAGAAGAGAAGGTTCTGGGGAGACCTTATAGAAGCCTTTCAGTGCCTATAGGGGGCCTAACAGAAAGCAAGAAAGGGACTTTTTACAAGAGCATGTAATGATAGAACAAGGGGGAATGGTTTTAAACTGAAACAGGATAGGTTTAGAGTAGATATTAGGAAGAAGTTCTTTTCCTGTGAAGGTGATGAAGCTCTGGAACGGGTTACTCAGAGAAGCTGTGGATGCCCCAACCCAAGGCCAGGTTGGGTGTGCTCTGAGCAGCCTGGTCTAGTGAAATATGTCTGTGCCATGGCAGGCGGTTTGGAATGAGATGATCTTTTAGGTCTCTTCAAACCCAGACCACTTTATGATTCTATGATTATCTGTGCTTCTTAGGTCCAACTCAGAAGTGACATTGCCCAGTTCCCGGACACTTAAGGGGTTCCCTGAACTGAAAGGGTAGGAAAAATATCATCTTTAGCTAATATACTTTAAAGTTAGCCAAGTGCTGGCTAGTCCTAAAAGAACTGAATTTAGTGAAACCTGTTTGAACATCTGCATATGGTGAAGGAAGGAAAACAAAGAGTCCACCTTTTCCCCAAATATCTGCACTTATTCACAATACAGGTGGTAATTAATTTTCTGTCACTATCAAACTGAAATAGATTTAAGTAGCTGAAAGGCTCCATATTCCATTACCAAATCTTCCAGCCCATTCTAAAAAACAGTCTGCCATGTACTAAATTGAAAATACTGTCTGATTTGCTGAGACATCAAAACTTCAGTATTCTGAAAAAGTTCTCGGAGTGACAGCTGTGATGAGTTGTTTTCTGCAGTGATATGTTGCTGTAGAGAGGAGAGTGAGGAACAGGAAAAACAAGACAAAAAGAAGGCCACTAAGCCAGGAGCTAAAGAAATATTTAGAAGAACAAAGATTTCCTTTTAAACTTCGGTTTGCTGACACCAACTGTGACAGCAAATATTTAAGACATGCCCATAATCCAGCTGGTCAGTCCTTCTATGCCCAAGCAGTTTGTGCATAGGAGCATGTTGCCCTAAGCTGTTACATACAATTTCAGCTGAAAACTATGATTTTCTGGCCATTTGCTGAAGGAAACTAACATAACTAAATTGCTGAGACTAAGAAATGCATTCAAAAATCTCAGCCTTTTATTTTCATAATCAGAGGTGGACATTTTAGAAAGTGAACTTACAAATAAATATAAAACAGATGTACCTATTTTTATTTCCAGGAGTTAATTGAAGTACATTAACACTAGACAGGATGTGCAATAGTAGTAGATAGGATGAATTCTCATCATGGGGCCTGGAAGCAGCAGCATATTCAAACCTAAATTAGTGTTTATGTCTGAACCACTTAGGTTGACATTCCACCATCATTTATCTTCTTCCTTTCTTATTTGAAACCATGCCATTTACCTGCAGGGCTCGCTAGACTGTTTATCTTTAACAGGATAACCTATTCTAGTCCTTTCTTTGCAGTCTCTTTTGTTGTGTGGTGTCATTGCTCTGGGAGCAGAGGCGTGTGTTGTGGGCAGAGCCTTCTTGTTGAACAGACCCTCTTTTCCTTCTCCAAAGGAGGCTGTAGCCTACTTCTGAAAAAAGTCTCTCAGAACTGATGGATATCCCTTAACACCCTTTTGCCAGGCTGTGGCTACTTGATTTCAAAGTCAGGTGCTAAAGAGACAGAGAGATTATGCAAGTTACACAAGGTGACACACTGTGAGTTCGCGCTAGGAGAGAACTCAGGCATTTCTCTGGGTGGTGTGTGCTCATGCACAGCTTCTGGCTCTCGCACAAAACACAGTTAAGCACATCCCACCCTGAGTCTGAGCTTTCTTTAAATTAGGTGAGGAATTCCCAGGATATTTCTTTTGTGAAGCCCTATCCTGGACACAGAACAGGAAAACAATCCTTGAAGGGGATTTGGAGGCCAGTTGATAGCCCTGGGTGAATCAAAGATTGGTGCTTCAATCAAAATGGTGGTGTGGGGTTTTATTTGTTGGGTTTTATTTGGCTGGGTTTTATTTGTTGGGTTTTGTTGGGGTTTTTTCCCTCAGTCTGGAATAAGTAGTGTCATGGAATTAGTTTTTATGTTTTAGATGATGGTGTCACAGAAGCACAAAGAAAATAAACCACCCCAAAAGAGTCAGAGAAAGGTATTTAAGACATAAGAGGAAAATATCTTCCTCAACATGTGGGAGGATTTGCTAGTGAACAAGCAAACTGAGCAAAGGGGATTCTCTATGAAGGGCAGGAGTAGTCAACAGTATGGCCTTTTAATGAGGTGTGTAAAATCAAGGAATGAGCTTCAGGGAGCTGGAGGAAGCATTTTGTACAGGTACTTGAAAATCCCTAGGGATGAGATCAGGGTTAGTTATACATCTTCAGGCTGTGTATTGGTGTCTATGCCCTCATTTCCCCCTTTTTTCCTTTCCTTCAGATTAGGAAGAAAATAAGGTTTCTACCTTTCTTCAGAAGAATAAGGAACCCTAAAAATGTATTAGGTTGTGTTTGTATTCAGTGCACAAAAATATATGTCTGGCAGAGTAAGAATCACTGCAGTACTTAACTGGAAGGGACTTGCATTAAAGGACAACCTTTCCCCCCACTATGACTTTGATTTTAATAATGTATGGTTAAACTTCAGCTTTCCTACCTGCAAATTTCTGCAGCATTATTGATATTCAATATCATTGATACTGATATTTGCTGTCCCAGCAAGGTGTCATGACAGTAACTGTGATCTCCAGAATTGCCTGCTTCAGTCTGAGAGTGAGCTCAACAAAATAAAACATTATGCTGGATAAATGATTACCTCTTGCACTGTAAACTAGGCATAATTTTCCATTTTTCCTTCAGCTTCATAAAATCAGAAAATGGGCACACATTCTCATAAAAATGCCTCTGGAGGGAGACACAGGCCAAAAAGTAGCTTATACCTGACATAAGAAGAATAGAATTAATGTGTTCGCAAAATCTGAGGATATCTGCTTTAAAATGTACGTCAAAATATAGGCAATAATCTAGTCTGGCTGGGTCTCAATTCTGCAGAATGTCTTTAACTGTTTATCTTACACTTCATTAAAAAAACAGTTGCTGTCTTGAGTTAGTTAAATGCTGCATTTAAAATAAGAATAATGATCAAAAGCATTAGGTTGCTTCCCTTCTACTTTCCCAGCCTTTTGTAATGTTCTCATAATGGGCTTTGGACATGTAAGAGATCCCTGTTTTGCTTGATTACCTTCATTTCTTTATACTCTACCGCATGTAGAATCTGATGTTCACTCTGTATGAGACCAGCCTCTCACTGATACAAAGTCACTGAAGATCAGGCTCTTTTGCTGTCTCATTAGCATATGTGCTTTAAAATAGAGTAAGTCAGCACAGATTTTTGTAGGCACATGCAAATTACTGAATGTTCTCATAAATCTTTTGTTGCAAAACAGGAAATCACTAGGTTTTGGGTTGGGTTTTTTGAGGGGTTTTTTTGAGATAACAGTTTAGCATTTTCCTACTACAATTAGAACATTTTTGTCCTGTACCTTGAATTTATACAATGACAATGTCGGGATTTTTTGTATCTTTTTAGGTACATTATGTCCTGTCTGTCTGCATCAGTACAAAGCATATATTGACTGAAAGAAGAACAAAGAGAGATAAACTATAGCCAGGCAACATTTCCTCAGCAAAAATAGCATGAAAAGGAACAGTTTATAGAGCGATTTGTTGGATCTGAAAGAACTTATGTATTAACTTTTTCACATATGTAGTAATTATCTCATCTAGATTTCACACGGAGGCTCTCCTTTTCCCCTCAAACAACCAAGACCATATGCAAATAATTCACACATCATTTGGACAATCTGATACCACTGAAGCACAATAATAGAGAGAATAGCAAAAAAGAGCTGCGTTATCATGCAACTAAGGTGGACAAAGGTGTTTCCAAGACATCTATCTTGTGATGAGTTCACTTTATCTGGCTGCCAAACCACCCAGCTGCTTTCTTGCTCCCCCTCCTCAAAGGACAGGGAGGAGAAAAATAAGATTGAAAAGCTTGTCTTTGCAGCAGACTTGACTTGAAGGCTGTGGTCAGTCCATGACAACTCCTATCTGCAGTTCCCTCATCCTCACACTTTTCCCCTACTCCAGTGTGGTTACAGAGGAGCCATGGCCACCCCTCACAGCTCTTTCCAGAATCCGGGCACCTACAATCCATTGCTCAGATTTACAGATTTTTCTGAGAGCCTTGAAATCAACCAAGATCAACCATTTTTAAAGTGGCTTTACTTTTTCAAACCAGGTTGATGGAAAAGGCAGTACATTCCTAGCTTAGAAAGTTACATTCCCATTACAAGCAATAAAAGCAAAACATTCCTGAGCAGTCAAGTCATTCACCTGGAAAGGAAAGGTGCTCTTGTGCAATGCATCCAAATTTGTGCTTTCCTACAGAGGTGTCTTACAGAGCAAGATTAGAGCACCATGGGTGAGGAATCATGGTGTGCATGACTCTCTCTCAGAACAAATACAGGACTCAGATTAGGATTCCAGTCCCACTACCCTGCTCCTCTTCGTCAAAGGATTGAACTTTTCCAACCTCTGCCTGTGGCTGAAGCACACTGGGGACAATGGCAAGGCACATCTGAACACATGAGCTGGAAACTCCTGGAAACTACAGTGATTTGCCCTTTTTGAAGGACCCTAGGAATGGGGACTGAGAGCACTGCCATAGTCCTCTGGACCAAAGCATTCCACAAAACAAACATTCTCACTGTGGAGGTGATGCTGACATCCCACAGTATCCATACACCAAGATGAACTCCTCCTACAAGTTTTCAGTTCCCAGTCAGTGTTCAGAAAGGCCATGATCACGAAAGCAAGAAATAACTATACAGTCCTATTTAATACACAGCACTGGGCTTCTTTGAGAGGGATTCATAGCTTGACTTCCTAAATGCAGAAATTATGCAGAACTAATCAGTCTTGAAAAACAAAAACTAAGTGGGCACTTTGAGACAGCTATGAAATAGGCACTGCATGATTCTGCATACTACAAGTCAAAGGGCTGCTGATCCTTTATCACCACACTTTGTAAAGCAAGGTTAAAATGCCAATCCTTTATGTAATACTTCATTGCACTTCCTTTGCAGAAATGAAATGGCTTCATAACACACAAAGTTCATCTCATTACAAGAAAAAGAAGAAGATCTAAGATCAAAGGAATGGATTTCTCGCTATCTGTGTATAAATATTTAATCTGTTTATAGTAAAAGTGGGAAAAAATAAATTATTTCAAACCCTAGGACTAATGCATCACCGGTAGGCTGCACAAACTCAGAGTAAGAAAATTGCAAGGCAACTCAGAGTAGGAAAATTACAAGGCAAAGGGCAGCAGAACCTCAAATATATTCAAGAAAACAAAACTGAATGAATTAAACAAAAAAACCCAGCCAAAACCAAACAAAACCCAAGATACAGACCCTCCAAAGCCCAAACACAGAGAGAAATTGAATTTTGACCTTGTTTGCAACTTTACACTAGCAAATTTAGACCAAATTTCCTGGTATCATGCTTAAAAAGTAAAGACATTTACTCCAAATGCTCTGTTTAGGTTTGGGGCTTTTCTATTCAATTTCTGTTACTACACAGCTCCCCACAGGAGCAGAAGTTCACATGTAATATGTGGAAGGAGGTTCAGAAATAAAACCCACCACGGACAACAATGTCCTTTTTTGTATTCCAGAGGGTTTTCCAGGCAAGGATAACAGATTCAGTCTCTGAGAAATACTGCTTTTCAAGACAGTCGCATTCAGCAGAAGGAGGAGTAGGTAAATGCAAGCTACAGTCAATATCCTCAAATATCCTAGGGAAATTTTCCTACTGCCAGCAGCGCACCTGAAGCAGAGCAGCACCTCTGAACCTGTACCATGAGGCACACAGGATCACAGGGTTTGGAACTGAGTCCAGTCATTAACTCAGCACTACCAGACCCACCACCAAACCACATCCCCAAGCGCCACACCTACGTGTCTTTTAGAACACTTTCAGGGACAGTGATTGCGCCACTTCCCTGAGCAGCCTGTTCTAATGCCTGACCACCTCTTCAGTGAAGAAGTTTTCCCTAGTATCCCATCTAAACTTCCCCTGGTGCAACTTGAGGCCACGTCCTCTCGTCCTGCTCTTTGTTGGCCAGTGTAAGACACCAACCCCACCTGGCTACAAACTCCTTTCAGGTCTCCTCTGAGACTCCTTTTCTCCAGGCTAAAGACCCCCAGCTCCCTCAGCTGCTCTTCCCCAGACTTGTGCTCCAGCACCTTGCCCAGCTCCGTTGCCCTTCTCTGGACACGCTCCAGCCCCGCAATGTCCTTCTTGTAGTGAGGAGCCCAAAACTGAGCACAGGGTGCAAGATGTGCCCTCAGCAGTGCCCAGCACAGGGGGACAGTCACTGCCCTGGTCCTGCTGGCCACACTGCTGCTGATACAGGCCAGGTGCCATTGGCCTTCTTGGCCACCTGGCCACTCCTGGTTCATGGTCAGCCGCTGTCCCCAGGTTCTTTTCCACTGAGCAGCTTTCCAACCACTCTGTCCCCAGCCTGGAGCACTGCCTGGGGTTGTTGTGACCCAAGTGCAGGACCTGGCACTTGGCCTTGTTATACCTCATACCGTATACAACACAGCACAGCAAGCAGGTCTTGATCAAAACCAGGCCACTGGCTAAGAACCTGTTCTATTGACAAAAATCTCTCTGCAAGTTTTCTGTAAAAGTAGTAAATGAGGCTCTCACAGCCTAATTTACATGGATTTCATATGATCTTCCACTAATATGGATAAATGGGAAACAATTAACTGTGTGATGGAGCCAGAAGATTAAAATCAGCCAAGGAGGAAGGTTAGCATAGTGATACTTGTACTAACCAGCAGGGCTTCAGTTCGTTAAGCAGTGGGATATCTTTGTGCACATTTGCTCCAGATCAATTATAAGGTGCTTGGAGGAGGCCCAGTGTACATTCATCAGCTGCTGAATAGTCACATGAGGCTGTGCAGGTACATCATTGATCCCAGCAGAGAAGCATTTGCAGCAAAGAGTTACTGTGCTGTGATCTGTGACACACACACCACTGCCCTCCCTCCCCCCCGCCACCTTCACAGCCCAACACCTGCAGGGTTTTTGTTACATGGAATTATTAGCAATGAAGATTAGAGGCCTTATTTAGAGAAGGATCCTAATGTACTGGAGATTATGTAATCATATATCATATTAAACTCATATCCTAATCATAGCATAGTCAAAATATATGGATAAGGGGAGGAAGGGAGGGAGCAAGGAAATGGGAAGATGGGAGAGGAACATGCAAGAATCAGCAAAGCAATATCTCTGTAAATATCTGTACAGGAAATGCAGTTTCTTACTCTAAGCCTCTGCTTTTTAGGCCAAGGGAAATTCACTGGTGAGACTAAAGCTCTGAGAAATTCAACAAATCTTTCAGAATTTGTGTTAATTGTTTTATTCCTTTGATCATCTCTGGAAATACTTGCTGCTGCAAATGGCATGCTGAACTTTCTCACTCTAATACAATGCAATGTTTACTCCGCACATACACACATTACCAAATGTGCCTGCAATAACTTCTGAAGTAATTTTGTTGTTTCTAAATCTTTGTTTGCATTTCTTATTCAGTGTATGAAATCCACCTTTTCTCTTCCTGCTCTGACCTTATCTTATCCCCAAATATATCAGCTGACAGATGAAGCTCTCATACAAATTCCCTGTGCAGGAACAGAAGCCTGGCAGTTATTGTGAGAGTAATTCAATATCTACAGAGAGGAAGATTTCGAAAGGATGAACGAGAATTTATACCCCAAATTGCATTTTCTATTAAATACAGCAGTCCCTAAAAATAGAATGGCCCTGAATACAAGACAACCTCTGATTTTTGCATGCATTTATTTTACTGCATGAAGATTACGTCTCACCTCCTCTCACCACCCCCTACCATTCTCCTCTCTCATCTCCTCCCTACATGTTGCATCCTTCAGTCAAGATTTCCATCTCAGATTTCTTGACCTTTCCTCCCTCCTATTGAACATCTCCACTCATCCCACTTTTAGATAAAATGTGCTCTGTCTCATGCCTATCCTATGTCTTAAGCTGTGAAATGTTAGCTTCCCTACCCTAATTTTCTGACTGTGCTGTGGAGGAGGTGTTGGAATCATTGTCTATCACTGGCAAAAGCTTTATCTGCTGGCTTTCCTCAGCATGAGTCATCATCTCCCAAATCACTTCTTCCTGACTCTTCCAGCAGAGTGTGATTTCTCTTTTTCACCATGTTCAAAATGGATGGAGCAGGAAAAGGGAAAACAAACTGAACCAATAAGTAAACTGGAGCAAGGACTGAAATCCACTGCTTTATATATCCCATGGCTGTTTGATAAAGGATCTGCTTCTGCATCTCTCATTAATGATTTTATAATATAATTTGAGTGGGAGGAGTGAAGGAGTGCCATCTCAGACTGTAACCCTGTTGAATATTAGGACACGTGAAGTACATTCTTGGAAGTACAGTATTTGATAAATACAAATTAAACAGCAGCAGAGTACAACATCCCTTCTCGGAGCCCCATTTTCCAAGAGCCTAGGTCTTGCTGTAAGAATTTCAGTCCCTCTGAAAACAGTTTTCTAATAATTTTACCTTCCTCTTCTATTGGACAGTTTTACTGGAGTGCAGTGAGGAGTTTTCCTTTCTTATCACAAAAGTAGCTTTCAGTTGACTGGGCAGAGAAGTTGGCCTCACTGTGGATCTACAACATCTCAGGCTGTTGCTTGTAAACTCTATCATTTACAGGCTTTAAGGTTTTGTAGAAGCTGCATTCGTCTCTCTGCAGATCTGTGTCTATTCAGATTTATAATAATGAGAATGCTTAGGGTTATTACAGTCTCTAAATAATATAACTGCTGTGGCTAACAAATAGCTTCACTGTAGTCTAATAGCTATTTATTAACATAAGTAAGATTAATTAGGAGGTGGCTTATTCATGCAATCAAAAAAATCAGTTAAGATGAGAAAGATGAATAGAATTTATGTTTTACCTATTTTGTTGAGAGATAAGCAGATACATCATGACAATTAATGTGTCTGTTGCTAATTAAAAAACAAATCTTCTCAATGATAAGTTCTGTTGTAATTTTACATTTGGGTGGCTCATACTAGAGTAGGCAGGCTTTCTACTCTGTGAGCTAATTTTTGCTTACCTTGTTTTTCTCTCCTCCTCCTTTATGTTTATGATTCCTATCATCATCATTACCATGAGCTATTTGCCATGTAGCACTACTTTTTACCGTACAAAGACTTGTTTTTAAAAAGCACTTTCCTATATAATGCTTTATCCCACATTACTCTACAGTGTAATTTTGCTCAACAATACCAAAGCTACACAGCATGAAGGAAGGAAAACAGTGAATTACTGCATTTTCTGCATCTGACTGAAGAAGTAGAAGGATTAGGCTGGATGCCAGTGGGAAAAAGAAAAAAGTTAGAGCCACTGACTAAAGAGAAAAGATATATTTTCTGATCCATTGCTGCATAGCAGATCACAAAAAAAAAAAAGGGAAAATGTGGGAGTAGGTCTTTAACAGTTTGCTGCCCCTAAAGTTGGGCAATTTACACGACTTCCAAAAAGCCTTCAGCTTGCTCATTCCAAGGTTGGTTTGCAGGTCTGAGGTATCAAGAGACACTAAACTGGGGATTAGCAATCTTAACCAGTGTGGAGTGGTTTATAAAATAATATTAGTCGTACTTACACTACAGATTTTCTTGGTAGATGATGTCAGACGCAAAAAAGCAAGAAAAGGATTAGGGCAAAGTCTTCTGGGTAAAGGAGAATGCTATTGAACTCTCAAAGAAACACCAAGGAGGGAAGAAAGCTGAAAATTCCAGGAAATTTTCCAGTCACAGATTTTTCTCCATAGAGATGCCGGCAGATGGATTTTGTCTAGGTCTGGGTCTATGTAAATTTAGCCTATGGAAAAATTCCTAACTTATAGAGGACTGATGCAAAGCATGTGAAAATGATTGGGGGTGTTTCAATTGACTTTAATTGGCTTGGATGAACTTTTAAAAACTCAGTAGTATTTCCCTACTGACAAGAAAGTGGTGCATTACCCTTTGCCAAACACAGTTTATCTCCCTGTTTAGCCTCTTCCCTTTTTATTTCTCTTTTGCGGTAAAAGATATTTGCTGTTGACACCCCAACCACGAAGCTCGCAGTACACCAGAGAGTTGGGAGGAAGGAAAATCCTCTGCACAGCTCTGCCATTCAAACTCTTTAGAGACACTCATGACAGCTTTGCTAACGTTACGGCTGGGTAGAAACTTCACCATGTAAAACTGTAAAAGGAATAATGTAATGTCTGAAACAGCATAAATCCAGTTCTCAGAGACCATGTCCTGTTCTTGTGTTTTCTTGGCAAACTGGCTGATGTAGAAAATAGTAACCCCTAAAACATGAACCTGGACCTAGTTCAACCTTTTCCTACTTGCAAACCTTTTGAAGAGATGGGGCTGCACTGGGTGACGTGACTTAATGATTCCATGATTCTGTGAATATTGCTAGTGGTCAGTAAGGATGGGAAGTAATTCCCTTACCTTACTTGGAATTCGGGTTAAACTTGAGGACATAATTCCCTTCTGGACCTCTTGGAATGGACCTTAAAGATCATCTCATTCCAATCTGCTTTCATTAGATCACATTGGTCAAAGCCCCATCCAACCTGTCCTTGAACACTTCCAGGGATGGAGCATCCACAACATCTCTAGGCAGCCCGTTCCAGTGTCTCACCAACATTTGTCAACCCTTCTATATTTATATTTTCCACAATAAATATGGTATACCAAGTCTGGCAGCATATTTGTGCAGGAAGCCTAAAGCTGAAGCTATGGCACTCTGCTAGTATAAGCAATTTTTTTTAACTTCCATTTTTTAAATTCCAAATAGTTATCTCTAGTAAAAAAGGAATGGAGGGCACCAAATCTCTCTGGAGAGGTGGTAAGTTTGAGATTCAAAAGAACAACAACCCTGGGACTGCGGGCTGTCAGAAAAAAATACGAATATATGATCTCCTGAGAAATACAATAACCTCAGAATATCAAGATTCTGACTTCCTTTCTGGCCCTTAGAACCCTTTGATTTTTTTGTTTAATTTTTTATATTTATTTAAATTTCCCATGCTTCCCTTTCAAATATTTATTTTAACAAAGCTTTCCAGTTCTCTGAGTTTTCCAAATGCTCCTCAACTTTGGCTTAAAATTATAATGGAAGTACTGGCTAAGCATTGAACTCCACCAGTCTGAAGGGTGACAAGGATAAATATGGAACTTAATGGTGGATAACTGACTTTGATGCAGTTTCATCAATCAGAAAGAGATAAACTACTTTCTCCTCTTGCAGTAACCCTTTTTAAGAAAAATGTATTGATTTTTTTTTTTTCATCAGATAGACATATTAACCAGCAAGGCAGACAATGCATTCTTCTGTCTTCAGGGGCATTTTGTGCAGAGATTGATTTTTTTGGCTCTATGGGAAAACAGTCACTATTGAGTGATAAACTCCAAAAAAAGATCTCCTTCCTCTTGCACTCCTGCCAGAGGCACAGAATTAATATTCACAAAATTTAATTTATGAAAGATAAGAAAAAGAATACTTCTCCCCCCCACACCCTTCCCAGTAAAACTTTTGATTTGTGGGCACAGGAATGCATGTTAAGAGAGTAGATATGCTGGTGTAAAATTAAAGAAAAGCATATTTGATTGCTGTAATCTTCCATTAATGAGCCTGTCTGTAAAGTAATTGGGTGATACAGCCCACTCAGGCCCCTTTGTGACTGATCATTTAAGATCCCATGGCAGTCTTCACAAGGGTAGACTTATCCTCCCTGTCCTTGCCAAATTCAATCACAAGTGATAATTTTGTTCTGCCTATCTATATTTTCCCAGCAGTTTTATCTGGATAAGACTTTGCTTTTCATTTCCTGTACAAAAACTGTTGTATAATGTTTCTGTGTGCTATTAGAGAGCTGCAGTTTTCCATTCTGAAGATTACAATATCAGATGAAATTATTTCTGTATTATGGATATGACAAAATGTTACAATAGTCTTTTGGAAGTCCGTGCTACTTACTTAGGTGCACAAAAATAGGTCTATTTTATTCTCAGCTGAAAAGTGGGACTACAATAGGACAACTGCTTTTCCCTGTTTTGATGGCTGCAATTTAGAAACCTTGCAGAAAAGAGCAGAATTTGACCTGCGGAATCAGCATAATTTGAGAATGTGCTCAAGCAGAGAGGAACAAATTTTTTTAAAAAATAGTGGTTGCACAGGAATTGCAGTGCTGCCAAGTGATCTGAGCACCATGGCTGCATGAATTTTTAATGCACCTATACACCTGCAAAAAGACATACTTATACTGACTTCTATAAGTTTAATACATAATGACAATTACATCTAGAAAAGTTAATTATGTTGTATAATAAAATTGCAGTTGGTGCAATGGTAGGTTCTAATGCAAGCCATGTGGTCTTCCTGAAGGAAAGACTGGAAACTGGGCTCTAGTCCTGACTCACAGTAAAGCCTGATTGGTGAGAAATTCTTGACTTCAATACAACTTCATAAACCATGGTAACTCTTCTGGTAGGAGGGTTGTAACTAATGAATCTGTTGGGGTTTTTGTTTTTTGGCTACTCACCCACTGAAGGAAGGCAGTAATTTAAGTTCAGTTTTTAAATAAAATAACCTCTGATAATTTCTGGAGTAGTAAAAAACACCTTGTGGTATGATAGGTAACCCTGCTTGTTTCTCTTTGCAAGGATTTTTCATGAAAAATGAAACTGTTTAGAACTTCTTTTTTCCCTGTGTTTTCAGGCAAATTATCCCCTAACTTTCTATCCGGTCTTCTTTTCTTTATTGAATATTCACGTCACACCATCTTATCAATGAAAATATCTCCAAAAATTTTGTGTTGAGCAGTCACCACGGTGCTATAGCAATGTCTTAGATTTGTATATCAAAACCGCATCCCAGTCAGGAAACAGCATCACATGAGTAGCTGTACAGCACAGCTGTGAAGGCAGTGCAGACACTAAAAGCAAGAACAGCTTGTCTTAGCATTTCCACCAAAGAAATGCTGTCAAGTTGTGTGACAGTTTAAGGGCCAGATTATGAACAGCATCCATTGAAGCTCAGAGAAATGTGGGATGCGGAAGAGAAGGAACACAACAAAGCAGAGGTGCTACTGTGGCTTCTCTCTTCTTTCAGATTATTGGGAAAGGAGGCAGCTCCAAAGGTCAGGCTCATAAGACTAAGCAACCCCAAGGGATGTATGACAAGCTACTCAGCATTATTAAAACTTGTTTTGCACTGTTTTTACTACTTGCATCTTAATTACACTTTCACGTGAGCAACGCAGGCTACAATAACAAACTTCGCCAGACAGACTGGAATCAAGTGACAGAGGATGGAGAGGCAGAAGGAAGGGAGGACTTCTCAGAGACCCTTCAACCTGTTGGAAAGATTTAGAGGGCCACAGTTCCCTTCTTCATTAAATCACATTCTCCACAAATCATTGCATAGTAAGTCAAATATATGTGACACTGAGACACTTTGCAACCTAGATAGAGATTTTGTAATCATTTAAGAGATGAGTGCTGAAAGTGCATTTTGGAGAATCAGAAAAATTGCATAGTACTTTACTATTGCAGAGATCAACTTGAGGAGCATCTTTGAAATTTCCATATCACCTGTGAATAAACCCCAAATCAGAAAAAATAAGTTATGAAAATAGCATTTTCTCATAGATTTTTTTCTTCTTTTTACAGGCAGGATAACATAAGGGAAACAAATCTTTTATAAGAACAAAATGTAAAGAGTTTTGATTAGAAAAGAGCTCATGAATTCAAGTCTGCTCATAGCTCAGTGGATTATTCAATTCTAATTAGGATATCATTTAAGTCATTAGCAAGATAAATGTTCAGATTGAAATGGAAAATAGCTTATGTTTATACAATGAAGTTTTAGTATTAAAGGTTCTTAGAAATGAAATGCCTAAATTCCCAGATGGGAAAATATGTCTTTTTTTTGTTGTTGGACTGTGATCAGTTTTCTAATTTCTTAAAGATCATACAAGTTTAATCAACTCCTGACCTTATTAGAAAGCCATGAGATCATGACATTTCAAACCTTAAACTAAAAGTACACATTTGTTTGCAAATTAAACAAAGAATTCCCAGTCTCAAATATTAATCTCCAAACATCGATTTAAATCAAATGATACCTAATTCCTTTGGTATTCAACCCATAACAAATTGCTAAAAATTTAATAAGTGAGATTTAATGTCTGGGAGATTTTTTCATAGCAAACTATATTAAAAAACATAACATTAGTTACACATTTAGACTTTGAAATTGATATTTTCTGAGGTAAATATCCAAAGGTCTTTTCCTATTGTATGATCTCTTACTCAGGGAAGAGTTCAGGGTTTCTTTACGGTCATACCTCTCTCTCAAGACCATACTTTCTGTACTTCAACATTTTCTTAACTATAGTTCAAGCAATAGTTTTGTTTGAATGAAGCTCTAACACTTGTGCACAGCGTTTATATGTGGTTTTAAGTTCCATCTCATCTAAATATCTCAGCATGTACTCTGGTGATAGTCTCAAACATTGAAGCTTGATGCTTACTGAAACTGGTGGAAGCAGACTCTCACCTTGCGCACACCAGCCTAAAGAAACCATGTTTCAGGTGAGTATAACAAAATTATTTCCCTGCTTTTCAGTAATAAAAATTACTTTCAGGAAGCAAATTATTTAAAAAAAAAAAATCTTACTAGAAATATTCCCCTCCTCTCTTCCCTAACCCCTGACATTATTCATGTCTAGACAAAAAAGAAAAGGAAAACAAACAAAAAAACCACCCACAAACAAGCAACTAGATTTCTTAATTTTTCAATAACTAGATTTCTTAATTTCTTAAATCTTCCCAGAACTATAAAATCATAGGGATAAAACTATAATTCAGTCGTACATACCAGTTTCTCAGTTCTATGCAATTCTGTTGGCTACAAGTTAAGAACTCCTGTCCTGTTCCTTCTTCTATTTAGTTCCAAAGGGGACAGTCCAGATGACCTCCGACACAGAGAAAAGACTCTTCATGATTTGACCAAATTAGTGTCTGATTTTTTGGCTAAAGTGAAAGCTGTATTTGATCAAAATAACATTATGCTGGTAATGCCTTAGGGTTTAGCTTCATATATTTTTCAGATTCTGTATTCCTAGTGTGTAACTCTGAACTGCCTTGCAGCCTGTCAGCTGCTGCTCTCTCATGCTCACACAGACATAACAAAGCCTCTCCAGGCCTGCTCTCCAAGGACACCCAGACCATCCTAGGCCCAAAATGTGTAACCCAGCACCTTGAGAAGGGGGGCAAGCTGAGGGGCAGTTCCATCATTAGCTGAAGTTTAATTGGTGAATTTATGCTGATCTGCAAATGGACCAAACCTATAACAGTGTGAAGAACTCGTGACTTGTCGTCCATCTTGGGTGTAGCCTTTGGCCTGCCCAGGGTGTGCCTCTTAAGGCCTTTCAAATAAATATCCACCTTTATTCCCTTACTCCTGTCTAGGCTCTGTTTCCAGGTTGGCCTCTCAAGGCATCACTGGTTTTGGATGAAGGTAAATAATCCATAGGTAATTTGCTATAAATAATCTGAACAAAAATCGTAGTCATGTTGAAAAGCTGTAAATGCAGTCTAACAGGTGCTCTCTACTTTAGGATTTTCAGAGTATTACAAATTCTAGGAAGGTCACTCAGCATGACTTCCTCTGTAGAAATAAAGGGCCTGAGCTCCAGGCACAGAGTGTTGGAAAGGGGCTGTGGTTTCACAGTGAGTTTCCAGCAGGAGCCACACCTGGTTCAGAGGAAGTTCCTCTCCACCATACTTCTGCGGCTGCCCATACACTGCGCTGGTGAGACTGGGGTGTAATACTGAAATAAATGTTTTCTTGAGATGCCTCTCATAAACTATTAATTAGAATAACTTCTCACCTTTGTTCACTCTTGTTAATAAGGGTGACAAAGAAAGTTCAGGCTCTGAACTCTGTATTTCCCTCAGTAGGTCTTGAATAAATTTTTCTTTATGGATTGACTGGGCTGGAAAAGGCTACTTACGTGCCTCACTCGAAAACGTGTATTTGAGTTAATGTTAAGCTTGGATATATACAGTGGGGTCTTTGTGGCTTGAGGTCAGTCCCTGTTGGGATGGTTTTTGTCGGTTTGGTTTTTTGGTTATGATTTTTGCTGGGTTTTTGTTGCCTTTTTAAACTGCACACAGGATTATACAACTTCTTTATTTGCTGTTTCTTTGGCCTCTGCATTAGCTTGATAAGTAGCATTAACATAGGAAGGTAAACAAGACGAATTTATGCATGCAGATCTTCCTGCTTGTTCTGCAGCACTCTGATATATTGCACATATCAACTGAAAGTCTTTGCATAGGTCACTAATTGATTTTTTACCTAGGAACATCATTACTATCCACATGGCACCACCAATGGCTAGGAAAGGCTGCCTGTGGAGTCCATCCTGCAGTTGCTGTACTGGCAGCATTGTGTCAGGCAGCAGCTTCAGTTTAAGTGGAGTCAAATAAATGATGCCAAGAGTGCATTTGCCCAGCTCTTTGCAAATGAGACCCACTCAGGGATGCTATTTCTACCTTTTGTGCTCAGGGGCTGGTGTTGTTTGAATTCACTGAGACAGAAGTGGTAAACTCTCCAATCTGCTTTTGGAGACAGATATTGACTGACCTTTAAACACTGCCCTTGCTGCCATGTACACATTAGGAGAGGACTGATGCTTAAAGCTCACCTACTGACCTGCAGGGGCAATACCTACAGTGGCACCTGCAATGGTCTCTGTAGCTGACCAACATCACTGGTACTTTGATATTCTAGCAGAATTTCCTGTGCTTCTAATTTATAAGCTATAATAAGTGTTTTTAGATGTTAATAAAAAGATACAATGAAGCAGAAACAATGGAATAAGTTCCTTAAAACCCCCTGTAATTCAAAATTGCTTTGCAAAAATCACTGAGATTTGTATATATACACTTCACTAGGAAAACAAATACTCTGAGATACCTCCTTACTCTGGTGTGCAATTCTGACATTCTAGACAGAAAAGAAAAAATAAGCGAGACATGAAAATCTTTTATTGTTATGTTACTCTGTAGGAGAACAGAAGCACTGGATCTTTTTTCCCATTCTTGCTGAAATGCAATTCATCAGACTAAAATCCAAACACTTGTCAGAAAGGATAGCTTTTACATGTTTGTGTCTGGGAAGCACTGAAGCTATTGATTTTTAAATTTAAGAGTCTTGTCTTTTTGGGGGCACACTTGGAAACGTATCAAGGCTGCTGGAACTTACTAGTCTCAGCTTAAGCAGAGAGTGGATTGTAGCAATATAATAATTTTATTTAGTTTTAGTAAACAACAATTTCAGAACCTGCTATGCATAAAGCACATTTCCTAAGTACAAGAGGAAAAAACCCCAACTCAACCTCCAATTCCCAAGAGTGTAATTCACCAGTTCCACTGAGATTCTTCCTTAAATTATTAAAGTGCTGAACAGAGATGAGTAGAGGAAAGGAATTCAAACATTTGATTGTTTGCAGAACTTTAGGAAGGGGTGGATGCCTCTTTGAGAGATTCTTAAGATGATCAGGAAACCTTTCCTCACCCTGAAAGTCTACTCTGTATCACAGGTGGTTTTTTGTCCAGTTGCATCTGATTTCCGCAGTCACATCTTTCCACTCACAGAAGAGGGTTAACATCATGCGGACCCCGGTGCAGCAATTGGGATGTATTTCCTGGTAATTACTACACACTTTTTGTGGTTCCACTTAAATGAGATCATCTTCAGAAGCTTTCCACACAAGATCAAGCTCCCCAAGGAGCTTAACCTAAGATTAACTTTTAGTCACAAATAGAAGCCAATAAAGTGAGGCTGAGAAGATGAGATAAACTCCTCTGTTTGTAGTGAAAGGGAAGTCACTGAGAGGTCATATTTCCACTCTGTGTTGGCTGGCTTCCCCCCCTCAATCTATCATGAGAAAATAAATCAAGTCCCACTGAAAAAGATTCAATTTACATGATATTGTGCTTGTAAAATGGTAAATTTACAAACTAATTATTTGGCTGGAAGGGAAAAATGTTGAATAAATGACACCAGGGAGTTCTGCTACTCAGGTACACCACACCTGGATTTAATTACCAAAGCAAGCATTTAACACAGCAAAGGCCGCACTTCTGTACCTGTGCAAGCCTGTGGCATAGATATCTGCAGAATCAATCAGGAATCTGAATTCTTTCCTTCAACAGAAGCAACTTTGGAAAGTGTTTCAAATGAGGAAGCCGCATAGAATTGGTTTGCTTGCCCACTAACAAACACGAAAATTCCTTTTCATTTGTATGGGAGCCAGCAGTGCCTGTCTAAGGTTCAAATCAACTTCTGAGGGTAAAGATAATTTCCTCAGCACATCAGGTCCCCTTTATATGTCTAACCAGTTCCATCTGTAACAGACTTTAAACAATACCAATTTCTAAAGAACCCAGACATGACAGTTAGACATCTGGCAATGAGGACTTGAGAGACACACAGCACTCTTCTGCAGAAACATCTGAAAACCAAGCAAACAAGGGAAAAAAGGTTATTGTTTCTTGTGTTTAAGCTTGTGTAGTTGTTCAACATGGGATAAATTAGAATATATGAAGAAAAGGTAAATCCTCATAATGCTAGAAGGGCTTGAAACTGGAATTCAAATTAGGACTTAACAGTTTGGGGGTTGAATAATTAGTTTGTCAAATATATGGTTTATGGTCAATAAGGATAACATAAGTTTTGTGTTGAAATAAGCAAATTATGAAAAATTATTTTGGTTTGATATTGTAAAAAGCTATTTAAATATCTGAACATTTACACCGGTGTGATGTATAAGGAGAAAGCAACAGCAACAAAAGCACTTTCAAAATAAGTGGCTTGCATTAAATTATTACATAGAAAAACAAGATTTTCCCCCCTTTGAATAGTTACACATCCATTTTTTAATTTGTAGCTCTTTGAATACCTCTTATCCCAATGCAGCTTTTAGACCAATATGTACTTTTCCCATATTAAAGAGTCCCATGGGCAGCAGCACTAATAAATCTGGGGGTCTACTAACCTGATTATTAAATTTCTGCAAATTCCTCCAACCTAGCACCCCCAGTTGTCCATTTCTTAACGCTGGGAATTTCAACCCAGTAGCATCATCAGCTGCAGCCTTTATTCCCCAACGTACTCTCTCCTTGTTCACCCTAATGACACCTTTACCTTGCAGTGCTCCCTATTTCCCAGCTGAGGAGGTCACAGCAGTGACTTGAGGGATGCACCTGCAGACTTTGGCTTCCCAGCAGGACAATCACTACACACAAGTGGATTAGGGAGTTTTTAAGCCCAGGCTGAAGATATCAGTTTAGTGAGGACACTTGCTCTAAATCTCAATTCTCCTCCACCCCAATTTTCCCACTCACACACAAATCCTTGCTCTCTTCCCTTTGTGAAATTGCTTCAAAAAGGGGATGGGGACAAGAGTGTTACACAAGGTCAATGATACTTGATACAAAAGACTCATGTCTTCATTAGAAATTATTAGAGGACTTCAGCTTGCAAAATACCACATAAGAAAACACACAGATGATAAACAGTATTAGAAACAGGATTAAACTAAAGTAACATGCTACTTTCCAAAACACTTCCCAGAACTGACTGACAGAATGAAAATTCATTTCACTGGTTGTTCAGCGTGTATTGCTGATACTGTCAGACCTGGCAATATACTATTCAATTAATACCTGCAATACATTATTCAGCCTAACATACAGCTGCTGAACAGTGGAAAAGAACCCCAATGGTTTCTAAATGTATTTTTAAATGAAATTCAGAAATATAATTCATAACATATTCAACAAATGCTGTCTAACTAGCTTTCCCATAGGTGCAGATATTTATTTGCATTCCAGATGCTTTTTGTTTCCTAAGAGGAATCCTCAGAAAGCAACTTTCTATTTAATCAGTTATGTTATCTATTATCAAAAGAATATTAATTTTAGCCAATTTTGAAGTCACAAAAAAAACCCCACAACAAAGAAAAACTGAAAACCAAAGAACCCTACACAACCAAAAAAAAAAAAAAACCCACCAAAACCAAACCTCAAAAAAAATAAACAAACAAAAACAAACAAGCCCAAAAAAGCCCTAGAATACAAACCACAGAAGTCAAATGGAACTTTCTGACTACTTTGGACACAGACAAACCTCAACTGACAAACCCTTAATGTTGTGCAACCACTTTTAACAATAGCCAGGACATTGATTTGTTATCAACACTGTGACAGCCAAAAATCCAGAGCAACACAAGAACAATATGGGCTGCTTTGAGCAAAGTTGCCTTGCACTTGGCCAAAGAGAATTATTTATGTATTTGAATCCAGTTATCTCCTGATAAATGTTAAGGCTAGTGCAAAATCCAGGCTGACATGTTAAAACAAATATCACAACAATGAGAGGCAAATAACAGGGTTAAAATGCTGGTGGTCTCTTGACCTTACAGTTATGACTTTTAACAAACCGCCTGGATTTTGTAAAGCTCAGGACTGCAAAAAAAGCATTTAGAGAAATCAAAGAGTACACAGAAAATACGGAACCAAGGAAAAAACAAAAAAACATCTTTAAACTTACGGTTTTCTTTCCACAGGACACCTCCATCCCTGCTTAGTCCTTACTTTGGTGTTTGAGCAGCAGGGACAAAATTAAAACTCGTTCAAGCAATTTGAACCCCCAGGTGATATCAGGACTTAGGTTACTGCTGCAAAGAAGCCTTTGAGCTGAGCACGGCTTTGATGAGACAATTTCAATAATATTCTGACCTGAATGAAGTCCATGGGAGTTTTACCACTGATTTCAGCAGAGCCAGGATTTCATGCAGTGAGTTACTGTAATTTAGATTAGTCTTGCAACTTGCTCAGAAGTTGATTCAAAATACAGTGAAGCCAAAGGGAGCTGTATTTAATCAAGTTTAATCCAATTAGTTAATTGAACCTAATAGCATTTAAAATTTTTAATCAAAGCTAAGCAGATTTCTGGGGTTCTTCTAGGGGGTAGAGCCTGTTCCATTCTAAATAATGTATTATGCAAAGTCTGATGATTTTATGAGATACCTTTTAGTGCTTTGTGTATAAGTTTATAGCAAGGGGCTAGTTTTTAGGTTTTTTTTAGTGTGTTTTTATTTTTCCATGAATAAAAGGAGAAAAAAGCCCAACAGCCCTAATGGTTAAGTTATAGAAACTTTGTTAAGTGGGTAGGACTTCCAAGACAGAAGTCTTCCCATATTGACTAAAGCAGCTGAACCAGAAACAGCTTGAAATGATCTTACAAGATATTTGCCCTTTATTAGAGTAGGATTTCCCTTACAGGTCTAATATCTATTTTATTAAAGTTCAGTAATTAACTAGACAGACAGTCCAGTTTTCAGTTACTGGACTTATAAGATATACTGTATTGCTCTAACTTCCCTATTGTATTCCAGTGCAAAGTGAACTTTTCCCTTTTTTTTTTTAACAGACATTGTAAATTAAATCATTTGACTTATCATGTCAGAAAGCAGACTATTCTAAAGGTTTTCTGAAAAAGGTATTTCCTATAATCATGTTATAGAAATCACGCTACAAACTAAGATTAAACACTTCTCATTTAAAACTACCTGATATTAAAATAGTCTGGACCAAAAAGCAAATTATTTGAGTCTGAGCTCCACAGTGGAGGCTCTAATTGGACAATGTGACTTAGCTCCTATGAGCAATTCAGTGAGGGTATTTAAGAAACAACAGCTCAGTATCACCATGGGTGTAGAGTAAGAACAGAACACTCTCAGATCAGAAACACCCTTCTGCTGATGTCTCTGCCTCTTCCTGTGCAAGACTGCCATTATTACTTCAGGACCAGTAACATCAAAGCAAAAAGCAAAAAGTTTTGTCTTAGTATACAAACTTCTACTTTCCTTCTTCCAGATGAGTATTAATGAGCTCAGCACCAGAGACATCAGTCATTTCTGGAGGCTTTGAGGTTCTGCTGCACTGTAAGCATTAAGCAATAATAGAGATGATAGTATCAGCTAAGTGCTCTTTGGATATCCATAGATACCATCAATACCATACCATTAATTCAGAAAGTAAATAAAGCCATATAAATTAAATAAGCTTTCATGATTAATAAAACATGCGCATATGGCAATCTTATTAGTGTGGTGAAAGGCAGAATTTAAATTTCACGGAGAATGAAATCAGAGAGATTTATTTTCAGATTGAAAGTAAACAAATGGGTTTGATTTTTCTCTGCTCATGTAAATTGAAGTTGCACCTCCTGAGCTGTTCAGAAATTAAGCTAACATCTGAATCAGCAAACTTCCAGATCAATTCTAGAACTTGCTGTTATCTTTCAGGCCCTGGAAATGTTATACCTGGAGATCCTTGGGCATTTGTAGCTTTTCTGCAGCACTCCAGATGTTATTCACTGTTTCAAGAGTTTATTCATCCCTCCTCAGAGGCTTCCTCTGATCTTTGTCACTACAGGATTTTACTTCCCATTTAAAGACCAACTGGCCTAGGAAGCTGGTTTCAGAAGGAATAAAATGATAAAAGGATAAAGGATAGAAGTCTCGTGCAGTCTTATTTGGAGAGACCTGTGTCAGAAGCGTGGGAAGAAACTGAGCATCAGCTGGCATTGTTTTCTTCAAGTCTCGAAAATTAGCATCACTTACTAGGAAGCAAAGTGTTCACTTCATCTGCCACTACAACGTAACCAATAAATGTATTTCTATCATGAGCCATTAATTCCCTTGTACAAAAGCACTGAAAAATCAAACAGCTTCCAAATGCAAAATGGTCCTGGATGCCTCAGTAGAGAAAAATCACCAAAGCTGGATGGTTGTTTTTCACAAAGCTTCATTTGCATGACATTGAAAAAGGTGAAGAGTTTATCACTATTAAATAAGAATTATGGTTATGAATTAAGTTTCTCTACTTTGTTAGCATAGACATAGTATGTCGTGTCTGTCTACTGAGTTTCGAGAGTATTATCCTTTGATCACATTTTATATTAATATGCTTAAGAAATAATGCCTCTTTTAGCAAGTATCAGAATACTACCTAGTCTACAGAAAATTAATTCTTCTTGTAAAGATGTAAATTCAGTAATGTATTTCTAACATTTCTGCATTCACATGTTCATATTCATTCCAGGACTTTCCTCAGCTTTTCTAAAATAAAACAGGAAGAAACAGTAGGGGAGAGAACTTCCTAAAGCAGGATTGCCTTTGAAGCTCATTATGATTTGATAATTGAGGTAGGTGATCTTACTCCATTCATCTGAACAGAAAAAATGTGAATTTAAATTAATATTCAAAATAAATAATTTTAAAATTAGTCAGGACATGTGGAAACAGTACATGCGATATTATTATAGTGTCTTAATTTGGTAAAATGGATTTAAAAGAACATGATCAAACCTGATTAAAAGTGTGGCAAGTTAACTGCAACCATGTGTCTAAGTGCTTTCCTGAGTTAGTAACTAGTGGAATACATAATAGCTCATGCTTTTTGCATCCACCAATTACCTTTAATTAATTTTTTAATAGCTTCTCTTAATATAACTGAAGGATGGACAGGGACATCCCCATCAATAATAAAATAGAAAGTAAAATAATTTAAACTACTTAAAGTTTTAAAATTTATCGTTTGTATTTTAAAAATTTATTTATAAATGTTCCCATAAAGTCCAAGCTCTAAATGCATTTTTCCATTATCATATCTCGGTAATGAAGCAGACATGGAAATATTACTGATGTTATCCATGAAAGGATGCAATGTTTCTTGAAAGATTTACTTCAGTAAGGCCAGCCACAGATTTCACATATGATCTTTAGACTGTAAATAGATCCAAATCTCAGAAATTTCTCAGGCAGCTGGCAATTGGTACAATCAGTATGAGACAGTTGCCTAAAAAAGGAGCTGCAAGTTTAAATACCATCATGTTTCTGACCCTTAATCTCCATTAGAAAGTTAATCTAAAATTACACATCCAGTTTAGTCTAATTACCAAGGCTCCTTTTTTAGTTCAGAATAAAAAGGCAGATGAAATGGCTCCCTCATTGGAATTTCTATCCATTGAACCCATGAATAAAAAATAAAAAACCTAATTGGTCCACCCTTTTTGAGTGCTTTGGGAGAATGGTGAGATGAACCTCACCCTCAGTGCTTTCTTTTTCTGTCCTTAGCCTAGGAGAGTAGGAGAGGGGTTCTGTGCCTTGCAGTCATGTGTGGGAGGATCCTTGTCTGAGCAGCAGAGGGATCAAGGGGTAGGAGTCTTGGCCCTACCCCACAGCAGCCTTCTTTGCTACGGATGGAGATGAGTTTGGAAAACGTGGGAGGTCCATATTCATTCCCACAGGCTAAAAGCAGGGAAGGTTTTATCCAGGATCCCCAAACCACTGCATCAACAAAATTTTCCAGGATAGTCCCCCTGTGGAGAACACAGATTAAAACATTGGTCTCCAGAATATTAAATGAGGAAGACACAGCTTCTCACCTCACATCCTCTCTGGTACTGAGTTTGTGTTTTAGAAAGTGTCAGTGACTCCTGTAAAAGGTGTGACTCCTCGTAATCCTGTCCTTAGGGGAACCAGGTGCTGTAATCATTTTTAGTGGATTCTGTGCCACTTATCATAAAACTGTAGCAGCTGCTTTCTGATAAGGAACTTCTCCATTTTATGACCAATTGGTCCTTCATGACTCTTTTCCTTAAAAAGGTTTTTCTCCTAGGCAGGTCACCCAGGTTATGGAACCTCCATCCTGGGAAAAATTCAGTGTTTAACTGTGTATGGCTGAGCAACCTGGTTTGACTCGAGACTTGCCTCTAAATTCAGAGCCAGCTCTGCCCTGAGTGCTAGCTGGAACCAGATGACCCCCATTGTTGCTTTAGAGTTATGTGTTTCTGTCTTTGTCAATTGTTTGTCAATTATCCAACTCAGCTCCCATTTTAAATTATCAATTAAAAAGTGATGAGGGCTGTTGATGTTTGAAATCAATCAAGAAACAAATAACATTAAGGCCATCACTGCTTGACTCTAATACACATAAACCTTGACTCACACACAGCTGCTATGGCTGTTTCAGGAAGGAACATATAATTTCTTCTTTCTCCCAGTCCCTGCCCATTTTTGCATTCAGCTGATCCCTGTAGTGACTCAGACTTGCATAGGGGTTCTGCCAGTGAGTTATTTCAGAATCTCTCAGTCATATGGAGAAATTCTCCTATCTTCTCTATTTAAAACATATCAAAATAATTGTGATTTTACTCCCTTACACAAATCAAAGCATTCTCAGTACCTTAAACTCTTGCAGAATTAAGTGCATAATTTGACACGAAAATGCTTTGGTGGGATTTTTGCTGAGTTTTATCTTAATTTTTTTTAACGATACTTTTTTTTTTCCGTCCTGTCTAGCAGAACATGTAAAGTGAATGAAAGCTAAAATAGACTTTACTTATCACAAAGTCAGAGCAATTGACTTTCAGGGACTGCCAATCAATGACAATTTTAAATCTGTTTAGTACCTCCAGTCCTTCAGGTGTTTAGGGATTCTGAGGTTTTCTGAGGTCGGTGATTGGAAGTATTAATAGGCTTTAAAGAACTTCCTGTTTCGTGTGAAATGGTTGTTAAATTGAAAAACAATGTGCGAGTCACAAAGTGAAAAAAGGAAAACGAACCATTTTCCACCTTGCAAATTCAGTATATAGCCAAAGAGAAACTGAATTTAATCCAAGAAAAGAGAGATCTGTTTTACTTTGAACACTGATTAAACTTCCACTTAAAATAGCAAGGATTTTATTCTTGGTCATTAATTAATGACAAAGAAATGCTACCTTTTGTGATTGCAGTTTGGAGGTTACCAATGCAAGGTGTTGACTCCAGAGATAAAATCATCTGAAAGCAAGTTCTGATAGGGATTTATCCAAAGAAACATGTAATTTTCCTCTGCAGAACTCCTGAGATGCAATTGAGATTCACTGGTGTAGGACTGAATATCTAAGAAAAATGAGACTGAAAACTAGGAGTTCTTTAAAAAGACTAAATCAGGTATCAATTAAGCCACAATTCAAAGAAAAATATGATAGCCAAGACTAAAATTCCATCTTCATTCCACAGCAGAACTCAGAAATAAAAAGCAACAGAACAAAAATAAAAGCAGGATTTCCTAGCTTTTTATTTATATTGATTTTTGCCTATGAAGTATCTAACTAAGCTAAGGAAAGTCAAAAGCACAGAAAATACACCACTGGCAGAATGAGAAGGACTAAAGGAAGAGAGTTATTCTCACAATTTTAAGTTGTATGGAACCATAACTAGATAGAAATAAAACTCTTTTAATGGGGATACCAGAATGACAGGAATTTAAATGATCTTTTCTGTACTCTTAATCACTGATAATTTCCAGCTCACTATAAACCTCAGAGAATGTTAAATAATATGTATAAGGGAAAAAAGGATGATTTTGTATTCACAAACATTTTAATCAGCCAATATAAGAAAATTTATCTCCAAAGATGTAAATGTACTGTCCAAAGTACCTGTTTATGTCTTGGACACATTAAGAGACATTTCTGAAAACCTGAGCAACGTCTTTAATGTTTTTCAAAGGACAAAAGAAGGATGATTGTCTTACTATAAATGAAAACATTGATATTTGAATAATCTGATTAATTCCAGACATGAACTTGAGAAAATTTTTTGTTATCTTGCAATTTTTGGTGAAGTTGACATGAAGATTTATACTCTCTTCTGTCCCTCCACTTCTTCTCACTTAATGTTTCCTTTCTATTTGTTCAACCCCTTCTCCTTTCACTTGATTGTGAGGTCCCTGTGAACACTATCCCTTATACAGAAGAAGTTTAGAAATATTTCCAATTCTGTGGAAGCCAGCATGGCAAAAAAGCATAATCTCAGTGTCACTTGATGCTCCATTTAGCAGTACTGAATGGATTAAAATAGCATTAAAGGCCATGTTAAAGATTTGTGAATTGACTGACAGATCATGCAAAAAGCTTTTAAATGAAGAAATCAAAAAAACCCTCCATTCCCGCTCCACATTTTAGTTGAGCTTTGTAGATCTGGTATCTTTTTCTTCCTTTGGTGATCTGGATGAGTAAGATTAATAACCAGTAAAAGCTGTCTGTAACAAAGGTAAATTGGAAATAATTGAGAGGATATGACAGGTAATAAGGTGTAGCTTCATACAGAGGTAGATGCTGTCCTGGGAAGCAATTACTCTGGGAAGGATTTCAGGGCTGTGGGGGTAGGCAGTAACTAACACGAGTTCCTGGTGGAATAAGGTTGCACAAAGGGCCAGAGATGGATGGAAATACAAACTAAGTAATGAAAGGGATGGAGGAATAATTTTACCTCAGTCTGTGGCACCAGTAAGACAGATGAGGTAACACTACGCATCACTTTTGATCCCCGTAAATAGTGAGTATTGAATAACAACCATAAGAACAGTCCAGGGCCTGGGGAAAAAAGCCTGTTTAGTGAGGGACTGAAAGACCTCAGTCTGTGTAACTTCTAGCAAAAAATAATGTACCATTGCTGTATAAGTGTCTGCACACATACACACACACACAGACAAAATTGACGGATATTAATGAGCTTTTTAACCTGCACAACAAACATAATTTATAAATTATGTACTAAAATAAATGACAGTGCTAGTAACTAACAAGTGAAAGGTCTGGAGCCTTCATCCTTCAACAGTTTCATAATCAGACAGGAACTTCCTGAAATGTATGATTTAATAAAACATATTCTATTGGATTTCAGATAAAGATGATTTTCTATGGCCTAAGAATACAAGAATAAGAGAAAAATAGTCCAGGTCACCTCTTGTTCTTTTCTGTTCTTTTCTGTTCTTAACCTCTATGAAGCTGAATACCTTTACACATTCAGAACATTTTAACACCTGCCATAGACTTTGTTAGAAAATGCCTGCCTTAAAAGAAATAAAAAGGTACAACATGGACTATATTTAACTGAATAGTCTGAGGTAGTGTGAGACTCATAATGACAGACCTAACAGGTATTTCTGGGGAAAAGGTAAGCATCACTGAGAAATGTATTAATAAATGTGAAGAAACCTTCAGCATCGAGGCACATGATCCAGTGAGGAGTCAGTTTCCTCCCCAGAGTTCTCTGAGGCCACTGGAGGCTGGGTTTGCATGGGCTCCTTGCCACCTCTAGCCAACATTAGGGAAGGAGGATCCCTAGGATTTGTTCTTCTCCCATGTCACCCACCTGTCACCAGCACTCACACAGCATAGAAGGAAAACATGTCTCCAAGAATTTAATGTGATATTTGTTTTGATTTCATACATACTGGATGTCAAGTTCAAGGAACCTGAAGACACCAACATCATCCATCCTGGAACTTAAAGGTCTGTTTGAACCATTATTTAGAAAAAAGTCCCCATTTTTCCCTGTAATTCTTCTGGCTCTTCCCACAGAAACTCGAAACCCTCTCTGATCTTACGTGCTAAAATACAACCTGTTGTTCCCTCAGTACAGGGCCTGATGCAATAACCCATAGCTGAGCCAAGCTGTGAACCTGATTCATGAACAACATTGATTTAAGAATAATTACTACTTCTCTCCTTCTCTTTCTCTTTTCTTTTTTTTAATCTTTTTTTTTTATCCTGCACATATTAAGTGATACTTTTCATTCAGATAATTTCTATGGTCTTGTTCTTGCTACAGTGGAGAGCTGCAGGGGTCTTCCTAGGTCAGTCTTTCTGCTGGAATTACCTATGAAGGAATAATTGCCTCACAAGCAGAAAAAAAAGCAAATTAAGTGATACCTGTTGTAAGGCTTATTTTAAAAGTCACGGCCTAGTGATTCTATTATTTTCCCAAGAAGATCAACTGGAAGCAATGTAGCCAAGATGTTTGCTGCAGAAACATTGTGGAGTTCCAGTCCTTGAAATACAGAGCAATCCATGAAAGGAGGTGTAGTGTTACCTAAAGCCCAGAATGAATGCTTATACAAATCAGGCAGAAGAAATGAAAGCATGACTGTGATTTAAAAAATAAATAAATAAATTCTGTCCTTTGTCTCAATATCTTTTTCAGCAGTGATTTAGGATTTAGGCTTTTGCATCATATTCCACCTTTCCCTGAATTAGCATTAGTGTTGTGCTTCACAATTAACACTGTCTCTATCTCCTTTTCTCTGATTGTGCATCAATTTCCTTCACTTTCTTAAAATTATTTTTCTACTTTTTAAAAAAACCAAACAACTTGTACTTTTCCTTCTCTTCTCAGTGGAGCCCTGTGCTTGAGCTCTTTGGCAAGTGCACCAGAGGCTGCTACCAGAACTCCTCTCCTCTCTTAAATATTCAGCACTCATATGAATTTTATCTTTTTGCTTGATCTATAGAAAGTTATTCAGCCTCCAGACAGAGACAAACCAGAACAGAAAATGGTCTGCTAAATTCTGTGAGATACTTTTGCCTTCTCCCTACTTATCCAGGGCCCTAGAATATAACTACACATTTTTGTCCCTGAAACACCAGCGTTGCTGTCCCTACACAGAAGGAGTCAGACCCCTTTTTTAAGGAGCAGCAAAATTGGTGCAAGTTAGGCAATGCAGTTGGACTATGCAGTGCCCCTTTTCCAGCTGCACTGTATCCAGTCCCTTCACCACAGCAGCCAGGATGAATTACTGAAGAGCAGCAACACATCTTCTGCCTTTTTCCAGCTCTGACACTCGTAGTCTTTCCTCACTGACTCACTAACCAAGCAGAAATCTACCTAGTTATATCACTGAGTAGACTTTCCAATGGGCTAATTAAATTAGCTGATGGAGAGGTCCCGTGGGCATAAGAGCCAGTACAAAGTCATCACCTGCCCATAGCTGGGACGAATGGTGGCCCAACCAGGACCCTCCCTTCCAGAAGCAACATGAAGAAAATTGTCACTCTTCATCTCAGTGAATTATATCCCAAACAAGACTGATTCCAACACAATTCCTATTTCCTTTATTTTTCTTTCTGCAATCTTAAGTGGTATTTTTTGTTCAGATCATTTAACTGATCTGAAATGATCACTGAGCCGTAACACGAGTCATGCAAGCAGATTCCATTCCCTGGTGCCCTTGCCTGCCTCCTTGCCGTCATCTTCTCAATTAAACAAATAAAACTGCTTTTTCAGCCACAAAATAAGAAAGAGACTTGGATTAAAAAAATTATCTATCATAAATTTAGAAAATTCTTGCCTCTCGGTGATTCTTTCCTTTGGCAGGGAAGTGTCACTGATAAAAGATCTGTAAGAGAATGAAAACAAGGGTGATTAAATGCATTTGTATTGTTGCAGCCTTTTTAATATTGATTACACTTAAACTTGATTCTTGCTGAACTGATGCCAGTGGTTTCAGAAACACTGGAGGGAGGGGTGGTAGGGCAGGCAGGAAAAAGAAGTAGAGGTGTCCAAAGCTGAATGTTTTTCATTTTAACAGTGAGAAGATTAGAGCTCAAAGTAAAAATTTTGATCGTGGTGTAATATGCAATAAAAGCTATCTTAAAATTGGTTCTCTCCTGAAGTCATGGATATGGACAATACACCCAAATTATTTTCCTTAAAAATAACACCACATTCACTTCATATTTTGTTGTTAATTAATAAACTACATAATTAAAAAGTCTTGGTTGACTTCTGATAACCAGAGATTAATGACTAAATTAGGTTTCAGCATATCGGTCCATGATGAAAAACCTTAGAAAAGTAAACACTGTTTTAATTAATTCAGACAGCATTTTTACAGTTTCTGGTTGTAACTGGAGTATGTGGATGTGGATATCTGTGTGTATGAGAAGGAAAAAGGGAAATACAGTCATTTTACATTGAGCTGTGAAATATTTCCTGCTGAGATTCAGTGCCTATAGCAGACCTCCAAGAACTCAATATGCCAAAATGGCCCTGACTGAACAAAGCACAGGTCTTATCAGCTAGCCATTCATTTTTCAACTGCTACTTCCCACCTTCAATTGATTTAAAAAAAAAAAAAATAAGCTACAGTTTTATCTTACTGTTAATTTACCTTGCTTAGAGCAAGCAGGAACTAAAAAACCTGATGGTCACATCAGCAACCCCATGGTTCAGCCGATTGTCAAAGAAATAAACCACAATGCATTCACTTCATATGACGAGTCAAAATAATGAAAGCCAGTTGTGGAGACTGACAGACAAAAACTATAAATTGTGGGAGTAATAAAATTGTCACAAGGGAAAGACAAGAAGGAAGATTTAATGAGACAGAATGGACAAGTAAGTAAATTATTTATTTGAAGTCTCCATTCAGACATGACATGCTTCACTATCTTTCATTAAGCTCATGCACAGGTCTGACCTGCTGCACTGGATGTAGTCACTGTTCTGTCTTCTTCCCCAAATGCACGACATTTATTGCAGACTAATCATGAGCAATTGTTTTACTGATAATTTATTGTCTTCATAGTGTTGGCCAACACTGATAGACTCAGCCTATCCTCAACAGATAATTACCTAATGAAAAACCACTCTATAAAAATGATAAAGGGGTTTTTTTTCTGCATAGACACCTGAGGTCTTCAAACAGCATGGTTCAACTGGTGGGCATACAGTCAGATGATAGTATACTAGATTTCAATTATTTTCTCTCAAATTATTTATTCTTGGGTAAAAATATATCCATCTGGATTTGATGAGCCAAATGCATGCCAGCAGCTCCACAAGCCGAGGGAAGCATGTAAATGGTATTTACTTGGGTTAAGTAATAGAATATATGTGTTCTTGGACTTTTTGGATGGCAAGATAGATAGAGATTGATACTTTAGATGCAATTAAAGCAGTGGTCTTCAGGCTCTTTTCATTTAGCTCAGATGCATGACAGGCAACCTTTCATTAGCAAAAGGCTGGAGTGGTGAGCTAGGCTTTAGTACATTCTTTTAAAAGAAGAGATCATTTCCCCATTCTAGATTCCCAAGCACTCGAATGTTTTTTCCATCTAGCTTGCTGGAGTGTGAGAAAGAAAATGTGGCAAATTATTTTACAGGCAGAGAATAATTTAAATGAGCTATAACTTATTGCATGGTGAGTGTTCCAGTCACCTAGACTGAGGGGACAGGCCAGAGAGAAATTTGCTGCTTCATTTGATGATTGCCTGGCTCTTCTTTGTAGCTCTGGGAGATACTCTGTGAGACAGTTTGCCAGTGGTTTGAAGGATAGTTGGGAGCATGAAATCTACTGAGAAGACTGAATCCTCATTTCAAGCATCTCGTGGAAAACCAGCGACCATTTTATTCCTGCTTCTTCTCACAATGCTCACAATGACTTTGCTTACAACACCCTTATGAATGAAAGCAATTCTAAGCAATTTCCTTAGTCTGGAAGCACGGTGAGCTGCCAACACAGAATACACCACAAATTTTACATAGCACGTTGCTGGTCTTTAGTGAACCAACTCTCAAATCAATTACGTCTGCTGGCAAGGAAGCCTTAACACTCTGAATAATTTAAAGTGCAAACTGTGTGGCATGCAATTCCTTTCATCAGCAGCAAGATTGATTTCACCTTGTGGTATCTCTGCCCTACAGAAATGGCCTTTTTTAGTTAAGTTTTCAAAGTTATCACAATAAAGCAGTAAAGTCTGCAACGTGCAGCACAAGTTACATCTGTTTTTCTCAGATCGGATAGGCAGTCATTAGTCAAAGTAAAAAATTGCTGGAAAGGCAGCATTGAACATTCTTTTCCATTCCCTGTTATAGACTTGCAAGAGGAATTTGTAGAAAATACCTTATTTTAAGCATTGATAAAGTTTAGCACTTATTCAGGATGACATTCAGAAGGAAAAGTAGATTATTTCAGAGCGCATGTAGAGTTTAGTCACAATACATTCATTCCATGTAAATTTATTAATATGCTTGCCCAAATAACCTAAGCAAAGCTGATGCGCCAAACAAATCTGCATTGGTCAGCTACACAGCTGTGCCTTTCTTGAGCTTAAGGGAGGGCTGTGAGCTCATTATCTGAACCCAGTAACCTCATGATGGTTTTGTTTTTCAATGGTTATGAAAAATCCTCCATTCTCTTTCCCAGATCCATATATCAGAAAAGACCTCAAACTAAGAATACCTTTGCCAGTGTTGTTTCCCCATGGCTTCACTTGGCACCCAAGTGTTCGGGAAGAAATGTTCCTCAGCTACTATTTATTTATTTAGAATATTCTTTTAGATGAAAGTCAACTTTCTTTGACTACTTTGACAAAATATTGCACTAGCAGGGAAACTGCTCCCTACAACAATCTAAACAGATTTGAGGAAAAAATCCCATTCTTCTTTAACACTAATGAAAAATTGTTGCTTCTTATTAAGCTTATAAAAATTGAACTACCTTTGCAGTAATAGAATATTCAATTGGTTTCAGCAAATAAAGTACAAATTTAAAAAAAGAAAAAAAAAGAAGAAAAAAGGTAAGATTAGTTTACTAAATTAACTTCAGGATTACAGTCAAGGGCACTCTAATAAAGTACACATTTCTCTGCTTACAGAATAGCCTTTGAAAGCTGAATGGTGAATATGTTTTACAAACATGATCTGTGAGTTCAGAAAGAAAGAGGTTTTGTGCATTTGAATCTGCATGGCTTCCTATTCCATTACTGATATTGTGTATGCATAGGAATTTTTCTAAATTAGGGTTTTTTTGCAAACCTGGCAGATGTAAAAAGAAGTTCTTGGACAAAGTCAAGTGGGAATTTTGGCAGAGAGAACCTTACCTGTGCTATGTATAGTGGTCTTAATTTCTAGACCAGCTGGCCTGCAGAATCAAGCAAGCTGATCAAATCTGAGTTATTATATTGTAGATGACAATTTTTCCATTGACTTCAATCTTTGAATTAGGACCTTTTTCAGTAACTTAAGAGTAGTTCAAAATAATAAAAACCTGAATGTTTCACAGAACACCCCCAAACCAAAAAGATCATTCAGTCACTTTCCAGGCGTTCTATGAATACATGGGCATTACTCAAACCTGAAAGTTCAAGTACAAGCCAACGCTTCCATCAAACCATGTGTACCAATTCTGTGCTGCAAGATTTCCAGCTCTGCTCGCTGTGCCAGCTGAACTGTGCTGTCTAAAGATCCATGACCTCTATTTATTCACCAGAACTACACAGACATTCCCTTTATCATTCTGTGTAAAGGGCCAAAACAAGATACTGATAAACAACAGAAAATATGACATTGTACGTATTCACATTTTTAACCCTTGAATAGACAGACCACTTAGATCAATGCTTTGCTCTGCTGCCACAGCAAACAGAGTGCAAGTTAGAATCCAGATTCATATTCAAACATGACTTTTTGTCATATGTGTCCTTGGGATTGTAGAGGGAAGAGATGTTCAAATTTGCCTAGAGCCTCATAAAATTATCGCTACTGTCTTTTGGTTTTCTGAGAAAAGGGAGACAGCAAAACCGTAAAATGGTCCGACAGATTCAAGATTTAACTTCAAGAGCTTACAAACCTTTTCAACTGCATTTTGGATCTTACTTAAATATATACTTACCAAGAAAAAATTAATGCCTAATTCCAAGTACTCAATTGCTCTAAGGCAAAAGACATTCTTTTTAGCCAGTTCTATAGAAATACAGTAATTTTGAGAGATTCAATTTGATAATTTAGGTGCAAATTTCGCTCTTCTTTCTGTGTACATAATTTTGCTGTGAAGAAACTGATTTAGCTAAATGGAATTTTTTTAAAGGGTACTTAAATTGTTCAGGTGATAAGACTAGCTTATAATTGACTTTTTTTTTGTTTAACAATAAAAAATTGCCAAAAATCCTGTAGTGGACAACAGTTGAAGGGGAAATTTTCATCTTGGTTTTTGTTTACTCAATTTCTTAGACAGTTGAAATTACCCTCTTTCAATCATTTCTAGCGTACACATTTTCCATATCTATGTAAAAGTTCTCTTTGTGAGAACCTCCCCAAGCTTCTGTAATAAACTTTCACAGCAGCAAATTTGACAAATGTTTTGCACAATAGATCTTTTTTTCAAGTTGAATTGTGTTCTGTTTCAGTTTCATCGACTGTTCTGACAATGTATAAAGCAGCATTTGATTTATCTTTTTTATTTCATCCTCCTTTAAATTTTTTTTCATACAAAGCCTGACCTACCCACCAGTTGCACTAAGTAGAAGGAACTGCGTTTTAAAAATCACATAGACTAAATTTCTTCACACAATGGATTTAGAAAGTCTTACATGCAAATAATCTTTTATTTTCTTTCATGCTCGTGATCAGCTTCCTGGAGGTTTTAGCTCCTGTGACACCATCACAATCCACAGGAAGAAGATAGCACGTAGTGTCATCAATATTTACAAACAGACAGTTTCCCAAAATCCCAGTTTTCAATGAAATCCTTCTGCTTGTTTGCTTTCTGTGTAAATAGTATTGCAAACAATATACTCCTATGACTATAACACACGACTAAGTCAGTAAATACTCTTCATTCACTCCTCTGCTAATTAAAAAAAAAAAAATCCATATTTCTTTTAAAATTTACTACTTAAGTACATGGTATGAACATTACTGAGAGCCTTTCTCACACTTAACAATGCAGGACAAACGTCAGGTGCAGCAGTCAACAGCAGAAAAAAAGACGCTTATTTGAAGATGTAAGACCAAATCAAAATAAACTCTTGTGTAAATTATTAATCAATTGCTTTAGAGCTTTGCTGGTTTTACACTTATAGCCTATGCTTTTCTCACTGGGGATTCACATGAGGTTGTCAGAAGAAGGCTATAAATGCAAACCGACCAAATACCTGTGGTCTGACCGCAGACATATTAGCAAAATTAGGTTTCATAGGAATAAGTTCCTCTCTAAATGGGAACTGTCTATATCTTTTAAGTCAATATACCCCCTCAGGCTAACACCACTTCTGCTGCTCAACCTTCAATTCTTCTCTTGAACTTCAGAGACCAGGGACGTGAATTACTGCACCGGTGAATAATGATTATTCACCACAACTGTCTTTCCCAAAAAACAAGTTGTCTCACTGGACAGGACATAAATATTAATAAAAGCCATCATTGCAGGAATCAGTGGCAAGATCAGAGAGCAGAGAAGTATCCACAACCTCTGTAGTAGAGCTTGCCTAAGGGGAAATGATACTACCTGGTCCTTGATGGATCTGTGTATCTACCATAAAGGTAGGAAGAGAATCTCAGAATTCAAAGAGGAATAATTTACAAGGGTTATATAGTCTGCATTTGTGAGGCAACCATTTACATCATCCTCCCTTTTAAAAGTAAAAAGGGAGTTTTAAACAGAAAAATCAACAATCCTTTTGTTCTGTTTGTTGGACTGGAAGAGGATTTCAACTTTCAAGGCCAGGGTGAGTTTAAATTTAGCACAACAAGGCACACCTTGCACTGTGCCCAGATTGCAACAGAAGGAGCATAAGTGAGTAGCTCTCTACTGTCTTTCACCTCCTCTCATCACGTGCTCACCTCTCCTTCTCTAGGCTCCGGATCCTGGGAAATATTTGGAACCTTCTCAAACCGCGATACAAGTGAGAAATTCCCTCAACTGCACCAAATATCTCCTTGCCACTCCTCCCCATCAAAATGCTCAGGGCTGTGCTGGATACTCTTACAGGCTTCCCCGCAGGAAATAAAACGAGCTCGTCAGAAGGAGGGGCTACTGAATACTTAAAATCTGATTGATAAAATATTCTTCAGGGAAGTGAAAGAGCCGAGTTCAAATCTTCACCATCTTTTTTGATGCAGGTATTTAATCCCAAACCTTGTAACCTGAGTCAGTTCTGGGACTGAAACTTGCCTTCTCTACAGCTGGAGCTGCGTGATGTAGTGCATAACTGAAAAATCTGGATAATTTTTGAAAAATAAATGAAATACCAGTTACCAAAAGCTTAAAAAATTTCCACCTGGAATCACAGAGACAGGATCATGCCATATATTCAGGCTATTGTGTAATTCCTTTAGCCCCACAAACTAGTTATTTATGGGGAAAAATTTGCACAAATGCATGTCAGCAGAGAGCCACGGTAAAAATGTAAGGGTATTTTTGTGATGCATTTTCTTCCATTCACTGTTAAAAGTTTTCCATAGACACAATCTAAGGTTTTAGATTTTTGGACTCATAGTTTGTCAATGTTTCATTTAGGAGAATTCTCTCTAATTGCCTCCTGAGGACCACAGCAGCAAAACCAAGTGTTAGAAAAGAAATAGAAGAATGAGAACTAAGACCTAGCATTGAGAAGGCATGTTTGAACAGATGAATTACTAAAGTTAATCTGAGATACACTTCTAAAGCTGAGACAAATTTTAGAGACAATGGAAATAAAAGGGGCTTGAGAGGAAATTGTATTAAAAATCTAATGCTTTTTGGAAGAGTTTTGAATGGGTTTAAAGGGAGAAAAATGGGAGCAAAACAGTATCAAGGCATGAAAAAAAAATTTCTGAGGTCGTTTAGCATTGCCTATTGTTTTCTTCTTTCAGCTGTCTTTCTGATTTCCTGTAAAATGTTGAATACTGTATCCTTTTTGATGAATCTCTAATATTTGTATTTAACATTTAGTTCTACATTTCCACATTCCTAGTAGTTAATATCACATTTGTTTTCTTCTGAATTTTTATTATATTTTATATGAAAACTGTAGTCAATTTAATGTACCAGAAACACTTGCATTTCCATAATATTTTTTCAGATGCTAATGCCAGGTATAATGTAAACCTAAACATAAATTCAGTACATATGTATGGATCTACTGTCTATTCTTTACTTACTTATATATCTACTCTTTATTTATTTATATAGGCATTTGCTGTGAGGATAAAAGAGAGATTGATCCAAATATTTTATGTTTGTGTTGAATTTTCCATACATTTACACAAATACACCCACTGAATTACCTGAGTTTATTTCTTGGTAATCCATGGTTACCATTTCTTAACCCGTTTCCTATTTAAAATGAGGAAATATTATTAGGGTTCCTTGCAGTTCTTGTTTCCTAGCAACAGAATTTCTTCTTAAATTGACCCTTGTATTTTCTGTGGATTGTGTAAAGCTCATATAGGCTTTTTACAGAATTCAGATATATCTTAGCACTAACTCAATTTGTGTGTTTGAATTTTTATCAAAAGATTAATTTAGTTCCTGAATTGGCCAAGTGACTATAGCATTAGGTTTAATAAAAACCAAGCTCTTTACTACATTAACACTTCAATAATCAATTTTAATCAAGAAATGAAAAAAAAAAAAAGGCATTCCTTTGAAACTTTACTAAAATATCATTTTGACTATATGTTTTTAAGCACGCTTCTGAGTACCTGTTTACAGGATGGTGGAAATTATTGTTTCCTTCCAATTTCCCATAAAGTCAGGTCAGCTTAATTTAAGACCCTTATTCTTGGTCTGGAATAACATCTTGCTAATAAATCAACATATGTACAGTTAATTCTTACAAATGGTGCAAGGAACTGTTTCCAGAAGAAAGAGCCTTGGCAGTTTGGCAGGGGAGGAGAGGGGTGGGGAGGGGAGGAAAAAGAAAAAGAAAAAGAAAAAGAAAGGAAAGGAAAGGAAAGGAAAGGAAAGGAAAGGAAAGGAAAGGAAAGGAAAGGAAAGG
>VXBT01003964.1:0-45593 GCA_013400235.1 Oriolus oriolus | reverse complement strand
GGAAAGGAAAGGAAAGGAAAGGAAAGGAAAGGAAAGGAAAGGAAAGGAAAGGAAAGGAAAGGAAAGGAAAGGAAAGGGAAAAGGAAATGAAAAAGAAAAGGAAAGGAAAAAGAAAAGGAAAAAGAAAAGGAAAGGAAAAAGAAAAGGAAAGGATAAAAGCTGGATTACAAATGATGTACAAGAATATCTGTCTTTCACATGACTCCACCTTTTCCTCCATACAGCTCTGAAAGTGAACCCAAACCAATGACAAGCATTAGGGATCATATTGGCTAGAAATCTCCTGATTGCTGGCCAGTTATAAAGTTGCTAAATGCCTCCAACTGAGGCAGAGACTGACTGGAGGTTCCAGTTTTGACATACAGCTGTGTTTACAAATGGACTCACAAGTGTAGGAATGAAAGAAAACATTCAAGAGGTGTTTCTGGGATGTTGTTGCTTATGAAATCAGTTATTTCATCCATATATTCTGAGCATCTGTCTTATTCTGTGTCTTCTCGAAAGGAAACATTAAGAATTTTGACAGAAAAAGTGAAAAGAATGGGATCAAAGAAAATAGAGCAGATTTCTTAAAATATAATTTAGGTGTTGACCAATGCCCTCTGCTCTCATTTTTCTTCTGCTTTCAGTACTAATAAACACAAACATATGCAATGTAATATAGATATTTATCCATGTTACAGCTGGATGGTTTTGTATCAGAGTGATCCTCCAACCTGTGGTGAAAACAATTGGAAAACATTTATTCAAACCTATTTCAATTCACAGGATTTATTGCCAGCATAGAGAAGCAACAAAATTTCTACATAAGCTGTCAGCCTAAAATATAGTATGGTGACTACGTTTCATAGAATATATGTGTGTTACTTGTCATGTGCCGGAGTTTGTTTGATTTTGTCCATTTTCCTTGCTAATGGGCAATACAGATAAATTACCCACAGGTGTAGCACAACCCATGGAGTCACAAGGCAAGGAAAATAAAGGAGCAGGCCTGCTTTCTTCTGACCTGACTGCATACAACTGGTAATAGAGCCAATATGGGAAAGTAAGTGCTTTAAAACTTTAATTTGACAGCATGATCACCATTATTACTTACCTTGTATTCACTTAGTTATGTCTTCCATATTTTCAGGGATGGGTTAATACTTCATACTTTTGGTTCCCAGTAGGCTTTACTCTCAATTTAGTCTCAAACTAGGGACTGAAGGGCATTTCTTTAGGTTAATTGTTTTCTAATAAATGTGAATGGTATGGTTCTATTGTTTGTCCGTGAGAAAAATGGTGAGCAGGATTTCTCATGATTAATCTTGTGATTAAAAACCTAAATAAACAAGACTGTTTGTTTGAAATTTATTCATAACCCACTTGCATACTAAGCTTTCTGCAGCATATGTTTTTCTGAACTAGTGTGCTCAGAATACACCAAAGATTCAGTTCAATTGATTTCTGGAGTTTGAAAAAGCCAAGACAAATTATATCCCTTGTAAAACTCCTTTTGAATCTCAGATAGTCTGGATCTGGATAGCACTATTCTGGGGGACCATAGAAGGGTGGCCTACTTAAAATTCCATAGAAATGAACAGCCTTGGATCTTCTGAAAATCTCTTTTCTTTCAGATAATAAACAAAGGAGCCTGGGCTGGAGTTTTCCTTGCTTTTTTGGGTTTTGCTTTGTTTTGTTTTCAAATTTACAATAAAATGCTCTGTTCTATAATTGGTGCTGCTTCTGGAAAATCTTTATGTTGGTTGTTGATGAGCAGCTTGGCCAGTGGGACAGAGAGATCATAGAATAGTAGAACAGTTTGGGTAGGAAAAGATCTTTAAAAGTCATCAAGTTCAACCCTGTTAAAATGAGCAGGGACATTTTCAACATGAACATCTTCATCTTCAAGCTGAACAAATTGGGGTGAGTCCAGACAGCAGCCACAGCAATGGCTCTGGGGCACATGCTGGAAATGTTGACTTTGCCCAGTGTGAGGAAGGAAAAGCTAACAGAGTGTCTCTGCCGTCTCTCACCACCCAAGGGCTGCCTGTCATGGAGAAGGTAGAGCCAGACTCTTCTCAGGGGTGCACAGCAAAGAGGCAACGGGCCCAGCTGAGCACTGACACTATATAAAAAACCAATTCTCCTTATGGGCTCCGGCAGAGCAGAGGAACAGGCTAGCTAGAGAATCTGTGTGTTCTCCACCCTTGGAGATTTTCACAACTCAACTGGACAAGGCTTGGACCACTCTCTCTAAATTCAGTGTTGGATCTAAGTTTGAAATTGGCCGTGTTCTGAGGAGGGGGATTGACAAAATGACCCCAAGTGGTCACCTACAAACTCAATTATGAAATGATTCTGTTGAAAGTGCCTAAATTTAGAGCACAGTCTTTTGCTGTATGATAAGTTAGATCAGGGATTTGAATTTCATTTCACATATGCCAGGTAACAACCTTGTACTGCTGAGAACAGAGTTCCTCAAGGTAATTATATGTAAATGAATTTTTAAGCAGCCTGAATTACCTGCTTTAACTGCTCAGCCTGGGAAAAGCCAACAAGTGAGATTAGCCATTTTTTTAATAATTTTCTGCTCCCACAGCAAATTGAGACAGGTTTTTATTTTTATAAGAAGACTAACTGAAGCCCTTAAAAAGCCCATCTCTTTTGAATCTGAGAAGAACTCCAAAGTCCAGTTGTATTAGGCCTTCACCTTTTAGACCTTTCCATTTGTGAGAAAAATAGCATTTGCACTTTGATGGCAACGCAACCTGGGAACACAGCTGTTAATACTTTTAGTATAGACATAACCAGCATGATTAGCGAACAGGGAGATGTCACTGGGGTTTAATGATCATTAGATCCAAAGCACAAACACTTCAGGTCATGATTAGACTTTCTGAAATGGGAGTAGCCTCAGAGTGTTACATCTGAGTATTCCTGACTCGGATGTTTGGGTAAATGCCCATGTTCTCCTGCGCTGGACCTCAGGGGGCAGCATTTCCTGACTGCCTCTTTGCCAACCAAAGCTCCTCAGTCACAAAAACAATGATGTAAAAAAAGGAGGCATGAAAGTGAATTGATGAAGTTTCACAGTCCAAAAGATAAAAATTATTGGTTTATATATTTATACTATTAGAAATTATTTATAAATATTGATTATAACAGCGATTATTAAATAACTATTCCTATAATATTTATAAAGGCTTATATATTTATATCATTTAACACTGTTGAGTTAATTGTGGTCACTCTCTATTTGCAACACTTGCACTTCCAGCAAAGATAATAAAGGAAAGATAGGAAGTGCACTTGCAAATGGTATTTGCTGTGCACAGTTTACTGGAGGATTTTGCATTCTCCTTGTTAACTGTGACTAAAAATAGGAATGCTGCTGCCTTTCCACTGTGTGGATTTCAAAAGAGGTTTGAATTTTTCTTTTATTGTCTTTATATGAAAGGAACATGTAATGGATAACAGTGACTAGGATCAAAAGGAGAGCTGTAGGGTTTTTTCTCAGCAATGATAATCACCACTGCAAAGCAGATGACTGCTTTATGATTCTTTCACCTGTAAAAACTTGCTTATGGCAGCAAGGCTCTCTTTCTAAGCCTCATTTTTCCTGGTTCATTTCACCATAGCACATTTCAGGCAAAACATGGAAAACAAAATCCATTGAGTTAGGAGAGTTGCACTTTTTCTTTTTTTTTTTTTTTGATGAAAATTGCATTTGTAGCTCAAGTTGCTGTTATTTTCTCAGAAGAAATTACAGGCAAACAAAGCCCATGCATACTGAACTAATCATAAAATGGCTTAGGTTGGAAAGGTCCTCACCACCCACACAGGAAAGAATTTCTTCTTAATATCTAATCTAAATATATTCTCTTTTAGTTTAAAAACATTCTCCCTTGGCCTAACACTACATTCCCCTGTAAAAAGTCACTCTCCTTTTTTATAAGCCCCCTTGAGGCACTGGAAAGCTGCTTTAAGATCCCAAGACAGAGCCCTGAGGGATCATCACCAGCCTCCACCTGGACACAGAGCCACTGACCACAACTCAGTGGCTGAGTCCTTCCAGCCAATTCTTTATCCAGTGAACAGCCCACCCCTCAAATCTGTGACTCCAAATTGGAGGTAAGTGTCTATTATATACCATTAATGTTTAATTAAAGAGTATCTAATGTTTCTCTACTACTTCTCTTCCTCCTTAATTATTAGTTGGGCTGAGAACCTGCTGGCTGAGCTCAGAGCATCAGCAACGTAGGGAGAGATGGAGAGGCACACTAGGCTAGATTTTGTTGAGAACATGATAGCCAGGGTAAATTTATTGCAAGCCACTCTAATTCCAGGAGTCTCTTAATTTAATATTGCCTTTTCTTCATGTTGACTTGGTTCTGAGTACGTCTCATTAGGATTCTATGTGTTTGTTTTCTCACCCTGCAGGAATTTGGTAGTTGTCTTGTAGAAGGCCATTCTTATCTTTGGTAGATTATCCCCAAAAATTATGTTTGCATTTTTCTTTTGGAATGTCTATTTTCTAAATAAACCTGTTACTTGTTAATAGGTTAGCAACGTATTGGTATGTTTTGCTTTTTTTTTTTGGTCATTATTTTGCCTCATTTTCCACTTTGAGGTTTACTCAGCCTACTTAGAGATAGCCAACTACATTTTCTTCATTTCCTCCCTTCCTTTCCTCCTTTTTTATGGACTTTCAAACATAACTACACCTGGAATATGCCCAGTTTGTCTGTTATATATCTTGAAGAACAGCTACTGCCATCCTTTGTTTCAATGAGGAGCATTCATTTACAGGAGAACTTTGGGGAATATGTATATGTGAGTAACTGTGGACCCTTTATCCCCTCTGGTAAGCAATCTGGCCCTTAATCTGTTTGCTAATTCCCTTAGTTATCATTACAGATCCCTTGGTTTTACAGACACCTCAGAGTGCTGCAATCTCATGTACCACAGATACAGAAATACTGTTTTGTAATCTCTCAGATATGAATTTAATAGTTCCTTCATATTTTGCCTTCCCCACTAGATGTAAGAGGCCGATAATTCTTGCAAAGTTTAAATCTATTTCAGAGGCAATTTATTTCAGTAGACTTTATTTCTTTTTTTATTAGTCCACGGCATTTTAATTTAAGATTTAGAAGCTGAAAGTGCACTTTTTGTAAAAATAGAAGATAGGTATCTACTATACATCACAACATAGGTAATAATAAAACAAATTTGTGTATTCACATGTAGAAATGCCCCTCTAAATTTTATTTATTTTGTATTCACAAATAATACACATGCACAGAGCTGTTATACAGCTATGTAAGACTGTCACAAGAATGTAAAGTCTGTATCAATATGGTATATTCAAGTAGATCATTGGTATTTACTGAATTTAGGCTTGTCTGGTTAAAGTCAAATCATACACCGACTTTGGCTTAATTTTATGTTATTTTTACCCTTGAAAATTATAGAATTATTTACACAATATTCCTTTGTAAGGAAAGATTTCAAAAAACAGGGAGTGTATAAATTAACCATAAAAGACAGCTCTGTCTCTTATAACATCTTGTCTTTGTGTGGAAGAGGGGAGAGCCTGCATCAGCACTTTGCATAGCTGGGGGAAAGCTGCTCCAGGGCTAAAGCACAGTTTCACACATGTAACTGCACAAACCAAAAATGTAGGATTTCTATACTAGCAAACTGATGACACAGTCTTTAAGTGAATTATAATGATAGGCTTTGTCTGCTGCAACTTCTTTTTCTGTTTGAGTGGGTTGGGTAAACATCATTCAGTTGTATTTGCATAAACTAGAGTTTCTCTCCTCTTTCTCTCCTCACACACATTACAGTAATTTTCATCTGCAAGTGTTATCTTTATTCCGTGGTTGGAAAACTGTCCATTTTATTGCTATTATTTTTAAACAACAGTTTCTTTGTACAATGTTCAAAGCTAAAATTCAAATACTTAGGCAATGTGTCTGAAGAGAAAGACACAAAAACCCCCCTAAACACCTAAACCATGCTCACAAACATCACTTTTGAAACTTGCTGCTTAAGCAAATTTCAATAACCGGCTGTGTTTTGGTACAAATGCAATCCCTAAATATAGACTTACAAGACTGGTCACTCTTCTCTAAACCAGAAATGTTTCTTCAGAATTCTTCTGTTTAGATTTGTTCTGTTTAGATAACATATATGGAAATTGTAGGTAATCAGAACTCTTCTCTAATTCATGTGTTATGACACTTTTGTAACTTCAAGCGTCTGTTCCGATGGCAGCTATCAGCTGAAACACCAAACTATTCCAGCTGTCACAAGAGGAGTCACTCTAGGACATCTTCAAATCAAAGAAACTGGAATGTGCTGGTACATGAAAGGTAAAAACTCATAATAGACAGCATGCACTGAATCCATAGACATCCCTGTTCCAGCACTGAGATTTTTTCTAAACAGGTTTGGGGGGCAATATGAAGACAGCACATTTTGAAGGAGCTATAAGAATACATAAGACTATATAATTTGTGAAATTATTGAATTGCTCATAGATTTCCATTTTCAAATTTTTGTCTTTCTTTTGAAGTCCCTGTATAACTTCTTCACACCTATATTTCTTTTCAAGGGGTCTGAAGTCTGCCAACTCACCAACTGATGCCATCTGGATTTTCACCAGAGCAAGGACACTGACACAAACCTTCACATGTTATTATTCAATCTGGATGCCCTAATTTTCCATACTCTGTATGAAAAGCCATAACGGGACCTGATTTCTTTCAGAGGGTTCTAGTTTTCCGTCTTCCAACAGTCAATTTCTTTTAATATACATCAGAGATCCCAAAATTGACGCAAATAAACCCTTTATTTCTTTATGAGTTTCTCAGTCTAGAGGCTCCTTGTGTGTCTAAACCTTATACTTGCAGTCTGTCTATCCAAATTCACAGCCAAGTTTCAAACTGGATATGGTTCAATACCTTAATTAAATAACTGCTGTACAATACTGGTTCAAAGTGAAGTTACATACTCCTTTTCTCTGCTTTTCAAACTTTTTCTGCAATTTAAATTTTAAAGGGATTTTGAACCTGTCAGTTCAAAGGTGACGTAGAAGAACAAATAGTATTCCCAAACTGCAGAGATTAACATATGCTGAGAAAGAGTGAGGAAAAATTTTACATTTCGCTAAAAAATGCTTGTGTAGGAGAATTTAACTGAAGGGGTTGGGGATGTAATCCCAAGAGTCCAAAAAAGAATTTTTGTTGTGTTTAAGGAAGGAGTTCAGTTTCCAATAGGAAAATATCTTTCTAAATGTAGCTTGAAAAAAACTATAAAGTCTATATTTAAAAAGTGATTCTTTTAATTGATTTCTTTAAGTGCAAATCAGGAGAGAAAAGGAAGAACCAGTGCCTTGTGTATACTTAATCTATGAGAAATTTGGCTTAAAATTTTCAATTTATGTTAAAATAGACGATTCTTTCATCCACAAGCTTAACTTCCATTTAATTTAATTATGTAATGCCACTTCTCCTAGCTACTATAATTGGGAAAATCAGGAATAGAAACACTTGAGAGATTGTTGTTCCTCACATCAATTGTTGCCCTGTCCTCCCCTAAAGAGACAGAAGAATTTTAGTTTAGTGAGGAATTTTTGTTTGATTGGGCTTTTTTTTTTTAGGTCCGATTTATGTAGCACCAACATGTATACAATCAAAATAACATATCACTACATCACCTGCTAGATTGTTCACTTGAGTTCTTTTCTCCCACTTTGACTGACTGAGAAAATGAAAAAAAAATGGAGTGCCTCTTTGCAGAGATGATGAAAAAATACAGTGATACGCACTTGTTTCTTCTTTACAGGAAGAGGTGTATATATTTCAGATCTTGTAAATGAATTTGTATACAGTCCCAACTACATTTATTTAAAAAAACAAACAAACAAACACCTACAATACTTTTTGAGCTTTACCATGACAAAAAACCTCAAATATATGGTGTATTTCAGCAATTTGATATTAAGAAATTACTCATCTTCCAGTCTTATGGTTCAGGTAGCATTTTGGTAGAAGAGGCCACCAGAAAAATTGTTATGGCAGGCTTGCTCTGTTATTAAATAACTTATTCTGAAAATCCCATTAAGTTTAATAAGAGGCAGCAACTTTTCTACCAGATGAACTGGAATATTAGAGAGGGAAATCTGCACCATTTTGTTAACCTCAGAATGAATATTTCCTGAAGCACCATTATATGTAATTTCTGATAAAAGGTTGCAATAGCAGGCTAAAGTTTGCTTGCATTTATGGTGCCACCTTTACCTCTAAAAAGTTAGAAGAAAAAGATTCATCCTTTAAATATGATTAGATTTATAAGTGGTCGTAGCCATTTTTCTTCTCAGTAATTTACACAGGGAACTGCAAATGTCTCATTCTTAAAGTACTCCAGGGGCTGTGCAGTAGTGAAATCACTGCATTACTCAGGATTCACAATGCAGATTTTTAAAAAAATTTACTTATCGAAAAACTCCTACTTATTTAGGCGGTGTGAAGGAAATAATTTTAAATCAGAAAATATTGAAAAAAAGATTAAAACTTTATAGTAATAATTGTAGTAGTTTTCATAGAAATCTTAAGAGCATATATTACACTCCTCCCATGTTTCAACATAAAACAATACTTTACATAGATCTTTTCACGCAATAATTCCAAAATAACACAAATGACCCTTTCTTCATATGACCCAACAACTTGCAGGTCAAATTATTACATCAAAGTTTAACAAAATATATTATTTTAAAAATAAAAAAATCTAGACTCACATAATTCTTATTAATGTACACGTAGTAGTATGCAACATATTCTGAAACTCAAACGTGACTGATTGCCTACATATCTCTGAAGACAAAGCAGATGTTTTGGTGTGGTAAATTATTCCTGTAAGTCCAGATAACCTTCCACTGACTTTCATGGGTAATGCTTCAGCCCTTAAAAGAGTGAAAAGAGAAAAATTTATGGCTCCCACAACAATAACTGCAAGGTTAGGTGAGATTATTTCTGATGAACATACTTATAATGAGCAATGGTCCTTTAATCCTTTCCCTCTCTGCAAAAAAGGAAAACAAACAGATTTTTTTTTTTACTTTAACAATAGGTTTAAAGTTTTATTTAAACCAATTTTTAATTGTGAAATTGTTATCATGATCACAAAAAAATATTGAGTATTGTGGCCTTAGGCCACTTACTGGATTTACAATACAGAATCGTCCTGAAGGATGGACACATATGGGGAGAGTGAGTGTAAGGGACATCTTTGGGTAAAAATGCTTTTAAGGATGTGTCCTGGGTTACAATGTAGGATGTAACCAAAAGCATATATTCTATTATCATCTTCACCAGCTGCTAAAGCAGGTGGGGCAGTGTTCGTTATCTCCCACCATGACTCATCCCTGATAACTCCCTCCGGGAGCCATCTCTGTTCAATGGGCCATCAAGGACCCACCCATGACTCACAGAATTACCTCAGCCCATTGTGAGATGCTCCGCCCAGGGGGAGGAGCCAAGCATTCCCACCTGGATATAATCTGGGCTTTGGAACAGCAGAGCAGCCCTTACCTACTGGACTCCCAGAGGACAAGAGCTACTTTTGGACCTTCAGGTGAAGACCAGACCCTTCTTTTCTACAGGATCGCTGCTTTAACAGGACCATTCCACCTGGACTGCTGCCACCACCCTGACCAACAGGGTGTCAGGTTGTATTCTGACTCTGCCAGTGCTCTTGTACTATTGCATTTATTTTCTTTTTAATTTTTCTATTAAATTGTAATTCTGACTTGCGATCTCCTACTGGTTTGTTTTTCAGACTTGTATGGGATGTTGTTCTTTGTTTTTCTCTTTACATAATATTTTTTTTTCTGTTAGAAATTTATGAATTATTTTCACTGAGTGAACCTTCACATAGATATACTGTCTGATACTACTTCCATGCTGGAGAATTGTTTTCTTTGGTCTTTTTAGTGTGGTGTTTAATAAGAGAAATAACAATTTAGTTGGTTTATTTGGGCTTTAAAATATATTTCTAAAAGTAAAACTTACTTCCAGTTTTATAGCTATTATTTGCACCCTGCACGTGTTGAACCCAAACTCTATTTCTGAGAGGTTTCCCCTTTTAATGAGGTATTTTCACTGTCTCCCAAATTCCTAAAACAATAATAAAGTTAGTTCATTTACTAAAGATCCAAGATCTGTTAGCTAATGGTCCATACTTTTTGTTTTAATTAAAACTCCTGACAATGTTTATTGGAGAAATATATTGTTAAAGCAAAGGAAAAAATCATTTGTGGAACAGCGACCCAGCTTGATAAATCACATTACAACACCCTCCTGATAGTGTAGGAGGATAAATATGCATGTGGCAGTGATTTACCAGGGTTTGTGTTTCAGCTGGGAAATAAAACAAACGTCACTGAATTTCTTCTTTCCTAAGTGTTCTATTTAGTGGTAAGAGAACAGCAGCTTAACATGATTTTTCTGCACCCCTACCCAGTATTCTTTAAATGTGGGGGTTCATTTCAATGTAATCAAATGCAGAGCTTTTAAAGAAAAGTCAGGCACTTTAGAAGCTACAAGTACAAAGGGCAACACACCAGTGAGACACTCATCCTGAGAGGGTACAGCACCATCCATATAAAGAACTTACGTGCTTTCCAGGGCAGGACAAGAAATTCATAGCTGAAGTTATTGTCCCTGATCATGGCCAGGTATTACCATTTTCTTACTCAACACCATCAGCCACTCCCAAGCTCCTACTCAGTTACTTGTACTGACGCTCCCAAAATGATTTCCATCAAAATTATTGAAGTGAAGCTTAAACAGATTATATTTGCAACCCTAAAGCGTTTTGCTTGGCCTTGGCCTGAAAAGGTCTCAATGAGGTTATTAGCTGATAAAGATACTAACATCTAAAAGGAAAAAATGATAAGCCACGGTGGACAGGCTTCAGACTGTCTTCATTCAGCGTAGAAAGATCTGGAAGGAAAGTTGTTGTCAGCAATAATATAAGACTCAATGTCAGAGAGAGAAAAGTGGTATTTAAGAAGAGAGCTACATCACACAAACACTAAAATATACTCTGTGGCTAGGAGGCAGGAATCTGATTCAAGGTTCACATCTTTTTTTTTCTCATTTTGACCAGCAAGATTACCCTAAATCATGATTTTCACCTTTTCTTACGGAAATTTGTTTCAGAAACAGAGGTGAAAGAAAACAAAATGAAGGGTTCTTTGTTGTTTTATAGTTCACAACCACAGAACAAACATGGAGCAAACACCCATAAAATAACGGAAATTACACAAAGGAATGCAAAGGATTTCCTACCTTTGCCTCTACTGCTACTGTAGAACATACTAACTCTTGGAATCTGTCTTATTTATGAAAGATGATCTTCAAAACCAATAAACGTTTTATCAAAATTACCTTCATATCAGAGATTTACTCAATGTTCTTCAATATTTTAATCAGAAGGCTATTAAGCCTAAAATATAATATATCTTTATGGAAATTTCTCAAGCAATTTTTGTTATCTTCAAGTACATATATAATGAAAAGCATTTCCTACCATTCATTCAGGAATAACTTACATGAGATTTACAAAACATGCGGTTGTGAATGAACTTTTTAAATCAAAGGATCAAATGATGTCATGCTCAGCAGAATCTGAAACAGGGAGAGCAATAGTTTTGCATTATAAGATGGATGCAAAGGAAAAAATGTCATATATAAGTAGGACGTACTATTATTTTTCTATGTCACTGGTTTGTATTTTTTCCCTTTTGCTGACAAGCTAGAAGTTCCCCTGACTGGCATGAGGTGCACAGAACTTTTACTAGGATGTTCAAGACCTAGAGAGGACAGTGGCAGGACTCAGGAAACAAAACATGCCAGGAAAGGTGTTTTGCAACAGAAAAGCTAAAGGATACTTAAAAAATTGAAGCTATACAGGGACATTAATGATAAGTTTATTTATGTGTGTCTTTGGATTCAAACAAAGGAAATTCTGTCAGTTGAATATTGCCTTGCAGAAAATACATTCTTCAAAGGGACTGAGCACAAAATCCCTGAGCACCTCAAACTGAGTTGCTGCAGCAGTCCCAGGGAAGGAACCCTCAGGGTTTACAGGTGTGAAGTCTTGAGACTGAGGCCACAGGATAGTATGCATTTAGCCCAAAAAAGCCCTAGAAGGGCACTTTTAGAGGCCTACAAAACAAAAGTTCATCCTTTCAGGTTTACCTGATGACTTGAGTGTTATGTATCAGGGCATTGCCCAAACACCAGTGTCAGGGTAAATAAAGTGTGTTCTCACTGTCTCTCTTCTGCTGAGGTCTGTAGGAATTGTAGGTCTACAAGTCCTTCCCTGCAACGAATAACACCCAGCATCAGTCACTAAAGATCATTAGAAAACAGGTACCTACTGCAAGTCCATCTCACTCAAATTATTTTCCTGAGAAGCAGCTTTACAGCAGCCAAGAAGCAAGCACAGGGCTAACTGGCTGCAATGAGAACTGCCAGCAAAGTGAATTGTTTGTAAATACACGTTCCAGAGGGGCCAGTCTGCTGCTCGAGCATGGAAAATATACACGTATTAACTCCTCTTTATGCTAAATCTTACACATATTGTGACTGATCTTCACTTTAATGGTATTTGTGAAATGGTAGACACGGCACAGAGTAGCAGTAATGCAATGAAACGCCTCCACAATATTCATTTGCTGTCTGCAAGAGGGGATCTGTGCAGTGATTCATCTTTCCACGAGTTACAAGCAAAGATAACTTTTAATTCCCAAAGCAAAGCAGATACATCAGAGAGGAAAGTAGCTGCTTGCAAAACAATTCTGCCCTAACAGTTCTTTATAATGATGTGAAATTTCAGTGCTGAACATCATTAAGTGAGCAATTTCCCATCATGACCCTTATGGGTTTTTTATGTTGCTGTGGCTGAGGAAACGACTAAGTTCAGGTGTAAAGTGAGATAGTTATCTTTCATAGCTCGGAACAAATATGAATCCATAGAAGAATCATTTGTAAGATACAGCAGGGAGATATGTCATCTAGATAGATTATGTTCAGTGTGAAGCGAGGAAAGTGAGGAAGGGAGCTTCCAAAATTGAATCCCTGGCAAATCTTAGTGTTTAAAACTGAGATTTCCTAAAAAACCCCAAACAAGGAACAAAAAAAGCCCCCAAACATACAAAAAAATTAAGAACTTTTTCAACAAACTCCTATTCCCACTGTTTCACATGACTTCTAATCCTTCAGAGTAGCCAGGTTGATGGGCAGATGATTTTTACTGATACTTGAGATCAGTATTTTTCAGCAGATTTCCTTGCACTTAGGTTGACTGGACCTGTCCTAAAATTTTCTCAGGAGTGCAGAATGACATCACCGTGGTTTATGACATCCCTGTGCAGAATGAGTTCCGTTTGTTAAATCTGGAAATGATTCTTTAAGCAGAAAGATGAACTGTAACACACTGAGGTGGAATGCTCTTCATATTGCATTTCACAGGGGTTTTGAAAGGATTTTTAAGGAACAACTAGGAAATCATATAATCCATTTTCTAATCACTTCTTACATTTGACAGAGATGCGTGGGAGAAAGATGAGGTGGTGGAATCTACTCAGATGTTGCTTTTAGGTTCAATGTCATTTGAATAGTAATTACTGGTACTTAAGGTGGAATATTAATGGCACTCAGACCATTAGGATAATGTATAACATTATGTGTTATACATTAATACCACCCAGGCTTGCAAGACCATTGGGACTTGCTGCATTAAGGGGAAACCCACTCACTCAAGAGCTTGTTGGTGACCAATTTATTCCTCTTGCCTTTGACTGCAGCCTGTTGGAGACTGAAAACATTTAAAGAGAAGCGGTGGAGAAAAACTGTGTAGCTCAAAAGCTAAATAACATGCAATGTCATTTGAAAGATTCTCTTAATCTAATTTCCTCTGTTTCCATACATCAAAAGTAGATTACAATTTTAAGTTTCATGCTACAATTACTCACAGGGCTTATCTGTAAATGAAATTCAAGAACATGACATGAGCATAATGTGCTGGCAGAAGACACCGAGACGCAGCTGATCTGCCTCATATCACACTTTATGTCGCTGTCCCCACTCATAAGAGGGACTGCATTTGCTGGAAGATATGTTGTGAGCATAGTCATGCTTTCCTTGCAGTCCTTAACAAGATCTCCCCCAGCTCAGTGTAAAGCTGTACATTAACTGTTATCTTCTCTGTTAGAAGTAAAATCACCCAAACAAAAGTCTGTCTGGAAAATATATTTCTTCGCAGCTTTTATCAGAAAGGCATTGACATGCAAATGCACAAGAGAAAAAAAAGACCTCGGGTCTTGCAGGTCCTCAAGTCCTTTGTTATCCACGAAAATACATTGTGAAAACATTAGTTCAAATGGCACCAGATTAACTTATCTTCTTTAAACACAAATACTACAAAAACCATTATAAAGAAAGTTTACCAGATGCAATTTCACAGAAATATGAAATGAGAGCACAGGCTGTGACAGCATACCTGCATTTGCACACTAAATAGGACATAATAAAGAATGGCAGGGACCTGAGTTTTAGTATGTTTACGAATCTTAAGTACTTTCAGGTTTTTTGAGACTTTATTTTGTTCCCTCTCTTGTTTACCAGTGCCTCCTGAAATACTTAACTCTGTGTTTTTTAAATGATGTAACCAGAAACTTCTGGAACAAAATGGAGAAAAAAAGGGTTCAAATGATCTCCTTTCCAACAATTCTAGTTTAAGGGGATACCAGGGACTGCAAGTATTCTGCTGGTGTCAGGGAAATGTTCTGTTCATATCCAATCCAGGAAATATTATTTAGGATTTTACATAAGTCTACCACTACCAAAAGCTCAATTTAGAAGACAACAAGAAGCCAAACATCATTTATGCAATGTATTCTCAACAAGCCAGCTGACAAGCTGTATTTCTATTTCTGGTATATGTCAGTTGGGCAAGGGTTTAACAGCAGCAAAACCAGAGCAGAGATAGCAAATTATAGAGATTGACCAATTTTTGAAATTCCATGATGTACATTTATGTAATAAACACCAATCGACCAAATAAACCAAGGTATTTTTGTTATATCTTGCATTATGGGCTATTCATCGAATAAAGATATTTTCTTAAAAACACCCCAAACTATATATTTCTGTTTTTCAAAATGAATATTCCACCATCAGTATTGTAGCTTAGAACCTCTCAGTCTCCATTGCTGTCAAGTAATATTAAAGTCAGAAAATTGTGTTCTTGGTATCTGGAGAAGTAAAGAAATGTCACCTGATTTTGTTTGTTTCCCAAGGAAAATTGTGGTACAGAGGAGAACTGAATTTAAGTCTTACAAGAATATTCATTAGACTAATCTTGCTTATTTGGTAGGGGCTTGCTATTCTCAGGTGTTCTAAAAAAGTTCAGGAAGTTTGAAGTTGGTTTACTTCATACTTCATTTGCACTAGATTTCAGAAAATGAAATTCTTAAAAAATACATTATTAAACCACATAAACATAAATTTCCCAAATTTACTGTTTCAAACTATGTATTTTTTTCTTTTGTATTTGCTTCCTGGTCTTTGTTCTGGGTTTGCTTGTTATGTCTGTTTGTTGTACTACAAGTAGGTTATAGCAAAAAATTTTACCTAATTTGAAAAATTGTACTTCTTCCCTTCAAGTAAAATTCACATCTCTTCTTGTGGCAGAAAAATGGTTAATTGGTTTTTTTTAAAAAAACAGGGAAAAATTGTAAGATTAGCATCCAGGAAATTATCTTGCCTCTTTTGAATACAAGTGTAACAACTGGTCCTCCACCAAAACTCAATTCTACGCTGCCTTCTTCAAATTAACAACATCTACCTCATTCTTTTTGTTCTTGGATTTTGCAACAGGACATTAAAAGGGAATTACTGTCTTCAGGATTGTGGCCTCCTCTGTCAAAGTGCCAGATCAGAGTTTTAAGTAGAAAATAGAAGACGTGCAGTATTTGTTTCCCCATTAGGGCTACTGGTTATGTGGGACACGCAGCAGGCGTAGATTGCATCCAAATGCACCGTTCACAGTCTTCCCAAGTGAGAATTGCTCTTGAGTGATTGGAAATATGCTACTGATTATGGCAGGAGGTTTTCTGATTTCCATTGTCTCTTCTGAGAAAAAACTCACGTCCTGTTTCTTTGATTAAGGACTACAGGCTCAAACTGCTCGACATAATGGTCCCTTCTATACAGACAACAGTATTTTAATTGCCAGGGCATTGAGGCACTTTGGTTTAGTACAGATGTGTATAATTCTTCTTGGCCAGTTCCTCAGTTATTCCCCTAAATTGCCTCTAATTTCCTGGAGTTAATTGTGCAGAGTATAATGTAAATTTGGCTGCTTTTGTCATAGCTCACCATCGCTGGAAAACCTCCAGTGGCTGACAAGTGGGTTTAATGAAGCACCTGACCTTTCACTAAGTCATCTCCAGGCTTGTTAGCTCTCGTGTTAATGACAGAGTTGGAACAGATACTTTGTTATGTGCCAGGGGGCACATGTACACACGGTGCTACACGAGGAAAAACATCGCCGAGATAATCTTATAAAGCATTCCTTAGCTTGGAACTCGCAGAACTGTGGTTTCAAGGCAACCTAATTTATTGTACAGCTAGAAAAACAGGTGAATTACAGTTTAATTGTTGTATCATTCTCCATTTTTACCTAGAGGAGCCAAAGGCATTTATTCATAAAAAGTATTTTTATTGTATCCTATAATTACGGTATAGGACTCAACATGATTTTCTTTTCATATTTTTTTGTGGTTTAACCTTGGTAGGCAGTTAATCACCCCGCTACTAACCCCACAGTGAGATGGGGAAAGAATTGAGAGGGCAAAAGTGAGGAAACTCATGGACTGAGATAAAACCAGTTCAACATGCAAGCAAAGTAGGATAAAGAACTCATTCACTGCTTGCCATGGCCAGGGAGGTGTTCAGCCATGCCCAGCAGAGCAGGGCTCCATCACACTTAACGGGGGCTTTTTCAAGGCATTTTTCAGATCACATGCTGAGAAAAAGGTCAGTGATTTGCTATGCCCACATCAGACTTTTCAGGATGTGGGCTGTTCTTTTTTCTATCAAAATAGGATGCAGGTAAATTTTTGCTTTCAAATATTCCCTGAATTCATTAGCATGCCTCTAGGCTGACCTCCAAAGTGTTGAAATTCTGTTGGAATAAAAGAAACATCTACGACTCATCGAACATTTAAAAACTACAAAGAGTTATGGTACATTTGTAGGAAGACTCAGGTGAGTTAACTGGAAACATATAAAATATGTCCTTGTTTCTGTCTGTCCCTAACCCACCCAGGTTCCTGTGTCTGGTTCTGAAGAAGGAAATCGTGCCTTGCTCTTAGAAAGCCCTGAGCTCTTTCAGCTCAGGTAATCTTGGAAGACTTCTGAGGCAGAGATCAACTCAGGAAACTGAAGGAATGAACAAAGGGCTCTTATTTTACCAACTGTTAGTGAGGCAGCATTACCAGCCACACATAATTAGAAGTCTGGGGGGGTTTTTGCCTTTCTGTGTTTGATTGCTTCGCTTTTCTGTTCTGTAGCATAGAGTAGCTATTATCAACAGACAGTGGATGGGACCTTTAAAACTACATTGTCTTCTTGAAAGGTCTATTAATTTCTTTTTACAAAAGCAATCGGCTTTTGGCTATTTTGTGTTGATTTTCACAGTTTTGTTTCAATTCCCTTATGTCAGCCACATTAGTTGTAAAGCTAACCTTGAAAGCAAGAAGTGATAAAAGGTAATAAAAGTCAATTAATCCAGGTAGTTAAAAAACCTTCTCTATTAAAAGGCTTTTATCTGCAATATTTCTACAATTTCAAGATGCAACTATTAAAATGTTTTTCCAGATTTGTTTTTTCCCTGAAAACTTACAAAAATAGGAATTCACATCATATCAAAAATGCTAGCCTTACTTAATTGTATACTATGTTCTTTCTAAAGTAAAAATTAATTGCACAGAAATTTTAAATAGACTTTAATTTTAAAGAGACTTTCAATAGATGTTTTAAATGTACATTATACTGAGCAAAATAATATCACAGATAAAATATGACTACTTCTTTCCTTTGGAGCTTCAAGTATACTCACTGAAACAAGGAAAAATCCTGATTAAATAAGACCAAAACTAATTTGGTTCAGATATTTTCAAAATCAGAAGAACCAAAAATTTGTGTGTGACCATCCTTAACTCGCCTTGGCAAACCAAACTGTCTTTAACTGAGTGAGGAGGAAAAGATCTTTAAGGAACAAACACAAGAAAATCTACTAAATTAGAAAAAAAACAATCAAACCAAGGACTAGAATGATGGTTTTCAAAACTATCACCCTGGTCAATATTAGTTTCAAAATTGTTCCTAAAAGATCTCATTGCTAAATAGACAACCACCTTTTTTTTATATTTTTAATTTGTTCATTTAAATTTGGCTTTGGATGTCTTGATCATAATGAAATTATCAAAGTAAGAAAGTATCTAACATGAATCATGGAGTTTTTAACTCTGATTTCACAATTTCGCTTTCTAGGGGGTCAGGTCAAAGTAAAGTTAAATTCATAAATATATCAATTGATGCTCACATTTTGAAATAGACAAAATGAATGGTGTGATCCTGATGAATGAGAAGATCCCGCACCAATATTTCACAATTTGTCAGGCCATTATTGCCATTGACAAATGGAGGCTTTAGGGTATATTGTTCTTGTAAGGTAAACTCTGCATAACAGAGGGTTTTCCTTCTGATATGACAAGTATGAAAATGTCTAGTGAGCATCATGGCATTTCTCAGTCCTCCTAAACTAAATATGTCAGAAATAACATGGAGAGAAGGCCCTTAAATAGAAACAACACAGGCAGCCACATCTGAGCAGGATGCAGATCTCAGGCTCGCAGTTCGCTATGACACCAGCTTGCTCTGGGACTTTGGGCAATTCCTCCTCATCTCTTTTTCTTTCACTGCATAATTGTTCTTGTCCACTGATATTGTAAAAGTTCTTTGGCCCAGGCTGTCTCTTACAGCATTTCTACACGGCTGAAATCAGAACACATGTAAGTATCTGTGCTGCTGTCCAATACTGGAACTGCCTCAATGCCCTGGCAATTAAAATACTGTTGTCTGTATAGAAGGGACCATTATGTCGAGCATCTGACATCTCAGAAAGTGCGTAACTCATTTATGTAGTGCGCCGAATCACTAAATCTGGATGTAAATTACAAATTCACCACAATTACTTTTCCCAGTTGCATGCCATCATCCTCGAAGAATGTATATGATACATGCCAACAGTGGCACTCTAAAACAGGTTTTTATTTCAGTAGTTCTTAATGATTTTTAGACTTGATTTATTACATAAGCATGTAATATGCCATTTACACAGAAGTGATAAATTTCCCACTAAATTTTGGTTAAACTCCTTTTGAGTATAATAGAAACTGAAGGAACATGGCACCTCGTAATTATGCAGCCCTTTTCCAGCCTGAAACCTGGAATAACCTTAGCAAGTCTCTCTGATTATATCTGTTCTGCTGGGAGCAAACTAACATTGTGAAATGGGAGTTTTTGAAGTCTGTCTTATTTTTTATGATGCTGCTTGAACCAGGCATACAAAATATAAGTATATAATAGTAATCAGATTTAAAATCAGCAAAATATAGTGTGTGTGTATATATAAACCACATGAGGTTAAAAAACACACACAATTTATTCATTTACCCACACACATAAATAGAAATAAAACATACAAGGAGTAAGCAGATGATTAATTTACATTTTCCTCTCTTAACCATAGGGTTGTGCATCTCACAAATCATATTTCTGTGGGAAATGGAAGGTGCACTGCTGCCAGCATTTTGTCAGAAATAATGACACACTTTACTACCTGTAAGTGCTGACTGAGTGCTTCTGCTTTTCCTTCCCAAGGTGACTGTAACACAGATTGATGAAAGATTTGGGAGGACTGCAAAGGTTAAAGATGCAGGCCTGGAGCTAGAAGGCAGCCCTGACACTGATGGAATACAGTACAATGAGAGCAGCCACATTATTGTCCCATCCTCTGATAACCAGTGTAATATGAAAACTGACTAGAGGAGAAGGGAACAAATTAAATCCATTAATCAAGCATATCTGTGCTAAACAGTTGCTCTGAAGAGATGAACAAATGAAAAATTTACTGTTTGTTTCTATGCTTGCTACCACCAGAGAAAAAATTAATTATAAGGCTGTGGCTCAGCTATTAGTTAAGTTTTTTCTTGAGAAAACTATTTATTGCTTTGTCAAAGAACAAATGAACCTCATTAGTGAGATTAGTTTCAGATGATCATTTTGCATTAGGACAGTCTAATAATTTACCCTTTAAAGATACATTGAAGGAAATAGCTTCAAAGAAACGGAGTCCATTCTGTTGTATGACACTTCAATCAGAAATATATGATTTTTCACTAGTTAAAAGTCAGCTTAATTTTCTTCATATTGCCCTGGTAAAGTGCTTATTCAGCTGTCTGCAGTCAGCTGTTTGTCAGGTATTCACAATAGGGTCTCTCTAGTCAAGAGGTCTCAAAATTCACTCACAAAACTCCACTCATGAAGCGCATTATCTGAAATCTATCTAGTTCTTGAAACAGCTCAAAACCACTAAATAGGGATTGGGGGGAGGGGGAGAGGAGGTAGGGGTGTGTGTGGTTTTTAATAAAATTAAATGACACTGACTGAAACTCAATGAAATCCTTCCAAAAATTTCTATTTATAAAGTGAAGGGAGATACATGGAAGTTCTCTAATCTACAGAGCAAAGAGTACAGGCTGTTTTCATGTATTGCTCTGTCATCCTGCTGGAAACTTATGAAAGCAGTCTCTCCCTTTTGGAAAGAAGAGAAGCCAGCTCTCTGTGAACTGGAAGCCTTCAAGGCAAATTATTACCTGCAGAAGGTCAGAGAAGTTATGCATCTACCAGCAGAAGTGGATGAGGGTTTGAAGTGCAGCATTTTTGCCAAAGTTTTTAATCTCTTTTTTCAAAAAAGGAAGTTCTTCACAGTGAAAGCCTCTGGTCTGCAATGTGCTCTCCTGCAGTGCTGGGTTCCTCATGATGTAAATGCCTCCACTGGGGAATTGAACTGAAATAATGAAGATAAAACAGCCAGATATCACACAATAATTAGCTTGTCACTACTCCACTGACCTGATTCCCACGGGAAGTCTAGAGGCAAAGAAGCTGTTGTCAAACATCATAGCTAAGGAAGTCTGCTTCCATTGTTTTTAGGTCTCATGAGTGCCAGCCTTGATGGGTAAACTTATGGGAGGAGTTTTCAAAGCTCTTGGTACATTTGAGAAATGCTTTCTTCCCTAGGGAAATATGTCTCATACTGCGATAACAATCTGCTATTATTTTTCACATTTCAGCAGGGATACTGTGCATTTTCCTGCCCAACAATTTATTTTCAAAAACCTTGAATAAAACTATATTTTTTCCTCTGTCCTCTGCTGGAACTGCGAGGCATTAGAATTAGAAAGATTAGAATGCTACTGAGGGAGTGGAGAAGAAGGAGTTATAAGAGCACATGGAAACACAGATACGCTAAACTCCATGGGCCTGATTTTCTTAGACCAACTAAGAATTGCTCTATCTCATTATTAGTCACCCACAGAGCAGCACAACATGGATTCTCAGCTGCTGAAAACCCAATATTTAAAGACAAAATTTTGTTTAACTATGAATGGAGTCGTTCATGGTTCAGCATCAAACTCTACCCAAAACCAAGAGTCCCTCCAGAAAAAGACCTATTAGCAGATTAAAGGACTTCATTTCAAATATAGCTTGTTTAACTATTAAAAACCATCTGGAGCAAAAGAGAAGGTGTGACCCAGCGCTCCATTACCTTCTGTTGAAGTGGTTTAGCGGCCTTTCTCTTTACAGAGCAGGTTGTGAAATGCAGAAGACATGAACCCAACAACAGCAGCTGTAGAGATCCCTGACAGTCACTCTTGAAACTTACCTTCAGTTGCAAAAGTGCTTTCTGTACAATAGGGACTGATGATTCCTGGGGGTAATGTTCAAAACTATCAATAAGATTTAACTGCAGACCTCACTCCTGTTTTGTAGGTCCAGGCTTTCCTGCAGGGTCAACAAGACGACCTTGTCTGTTCATTGTTTTAACTCCCATTTAACTCCGTTTCGGTAACAAATCCGTCCAGCCTTAAGCTATTTTAGCAGCAAAGAATACATACCATAGAAGTCTCACATGGTGTTTCAGCGCTCGCCTTTCATAACCCACCTCCGTGGTAAGTGTCCAGAGGTTATCTTTAACCATATTTCTCTTTTGGGTGCACGACAGGATAAAATCGTTGCTATTATGTCCTTAGCAGGAGATGACTGCATTAGCCCGTGTTCCCCACGGTGCCGTTTGACAGATTGAAGTGTGAATGGTGATATCTGGAAGGTAATGTGTCATGGGCATAAAGGCCCATGATTCAAAACCTCCCTTCTTGTTTTTTGCCACCTCTGGAGCACTTAGGCAGCCTTAGTAAGAATTCAAGTCATCCTTTGCGGAAACAGCGCTTTAAAGGTTATCCTGAAGAGCTTTCTCTTTCACTGCAGTAAATCTTCTGCGAATAACAGGCAACTGACTACCATAAAAAGACAATATTTTCTGCAGTCTGCACAGTCTCTGATGACTCTGGCCTATAGCTGCATTCATGATTTTGAGTGATAAGAGTAGCTTCCACTTTCTGCATGACGAACGTGTTGTTTAGATGATGCAAATGGAGGTGACACGTAATAAAACTATCTGAAATATCTATTACTGTGTGAGAGAAGTTTGCAAGTCAAGGAAGGTGGCTAGAGAAACATAATAATGGCAACAGTAAGTATCTGTGAAACAATAATTTGGACTACTGATGCTTGGCCACAAATGATGAAAAGCATGTTTGGGTTTTCTTCTAAATGATACAGAGTGTGTGTGTGTGTCTAAGTAAATGAACTAGAAAATGGATAGTGGATGCTATTATATCTACAGCATTTCGTAGAGCCGAATAGCAGCAAATGATGGATTCACAGAATATGCATTAATAAAATGAAAATAACATGTTATTTACTCAGATGTCCCACTGGAAGTAAGAGATTAATGAAAAATGGAGAACCTGCAAACCTAAGATATTTGAATTTTGAAGAAGCACAATAGATTACCAAAATAACTTAAGGCTGCTTTAAAATGAGCTTGAAAAAGACGAATTTCAAATTAGCCTTCTCCTGACAGTACTGTTGCCTGTGATGTGAAAAGTTGGAGTTGGTAGACTGAAATAGGCAAATCTTGAAACGCAGTGTAACATTTTAGAAGGTCATTGTCCCTCTTTTTTGTGTGTGTGTGTGTGATGAAGTATTTTCTTCCATTATTTTTTCCATGACCTTAAAAAAGCTTTACTTTTCAAGACAGAATAAGCAGAGAAATTTGGAGAGAGTGTGTGCATTCAAAAATATTTATTGCCAATATTTATTTTGGCTGGATTTACAGAGACATAGCATACTAGATTAGCCTTTGGACTCACTGGAATGTTTGAATTTTTGTCACCTGCTTTACCAAAATAATCTGTTGTAGTCTCATTTCAGAAAATTATGTTGACACAAACTCTTTTTGCAGGTTTGTTGACTAAAACTCAAGTGTTTATTTTAGATTTCCTCAAGATGTAATTTTTTCTGGTACGATGACATCTCTTGAGGCTTTCTTCATAGCCTTCAAGATAATTTCGTATTTCTCAAGGGGTTAGCCTGAAATGTAATGGGTTTGACTGCCTGCTAGATATGGAGTCTGCAAAAAATCGTTTGTGACTAAATTTTTGAGACTATCGTCTGAGAAATGTGCTTGTATTAGCATTTCATCAGAAAGCTCAAGTGACACCTACAAGCAAAATCCATCTGAATTCAGAGATGCACCTTGTGGTAGCTCCACCACTCTCTCCTCAAATATGCAAACCTGATCAGGTCCGAATCTTGAAAGGTTTTAGTTTGCATTAATCAGTTAGAGGAGAAAAAGTTAAAATACTTCAGGAAGGTCTCTGGAGACTCCATCTTCCCTGAACAAGGAGGAGATTTTATTGCAAAGGGCAGAGCAGTGTCTCTGGACACACTCCTGGCACTGCTGCAGGCACCTCTACAGACACAGTCACAAGATTTCTCCTCTTTCTGCTCTCAGAGCTGTCAAGAGACTCTGTGAGACACCAGCTTTGGTCACATTAACTGAATTAACAACCTTAAACTGCAAACACCCTGTAACCCCTTACAAATTCTCACTCCTGCCAAGATCAAGTTCAAGCTTCCCTCCCAGTCAAGAAATTTTGCCGCTAAACTGTTCCGTCTTTTACAAACAAATTAAGTTTTCTGCCTTCAGGACTCATTAACTTTCTTCCTTCAGAAACAGCTCATTCCTAATGGTGCTGACCTACAATATTTCTTACCATATTATACTCAGGTATCTCAGTGAGTACTGAAAGCTGAATTCCTTTCAGGAATCACCCATTTATTACTAACCATCTTTTTCACATAAAAAATTTTCTTTATTTATTTATTCAAGTCTAACTTTGACCAGTGAAGGCATTTTGCCCTGCAGTGTTAAACCTAGAGTAGAGAAACATTAAACGATACAAAACCCAAAGATTAATTTCTTGGGTCTCATAAATTATTCTATTCTAGTTTGTTCAACAATTTGAGGCAGTTCTTATCTAAGTTGTATATTACTTTAATAAGACAAGGAACTGCTTCTCATGCATTAAAAGTCAATATCTAATGAAGAGTAATCTTAATATATGCTAATTTCAAATATTACAAACTAAAAAATGCAACTAATATTATCAAATGTATTATAATTTCAAAGACTGTCTGAAGATCCAAATTCTCCATCTATTAAGCCAAAATCAAAATCAAGACGTATGTCAAAAATGTTTTTGTTAAATAGATTCATTACATCTAAAGTAGATAACAGATAACAAGAGCAAAACAAAACCAGATATTTTTTCTTGTATCACTACAGATTGGACAGCAGAATTCCATATTAAATGAGAAAGGAATAGAATCCAAAAAGAAAAGTCAAATGAAATTTTTCCTAATATCTAACTATCAATATTTCTTATACTTTAAAGACTTTCTCATAGAAATGGAAGCTTTGTTCTCTGGTTAAGCTAAATTATAAGGAGCAAGAATTTGATTGCAGCTGTTTCCATCTGGAGTGATTCCACAGATTTTAGTGAGATAGAATGGCAATAATAAAGTCTAGAGTATTACAGTTTAAGTCAACATCTCGTGAGGATTTACACTGAAGAAACTTAAATGAGGATGTGGACACTGCTAATTTAATTAAAAATAAAATAAAAGAAACAAAACCTCAAACTCAACCAACCAAACAAACAAACCCACAAAATAAGTAAATGGAAGCATTTTTTTTAAGTTACTTTTGTGCAATTTATATTCTCTTTAAGAAGCTTCAAAATAAATCTGATTCTACCTAATCACAAGGCCCGCTTCTGCAATCTCTACTTATCTGTTGATAACTGAACTTTCATTTAACAGCAGCATTAAAAATTAGGTGTAAGCAAAGGACAAATGGTTGAGGGCTACATTCTATATTCCAGACAGGTCTGTTATACTTGCTTCTCCTATGCATCACCTATTCATTTTTCATAGTTGCATTGTTCTGTACTGAAACTGAGTGAATTTACAACAAAATAAAAATAATTTTACCCATGTCTCCAAGGTGGATGGAAGCTATCAGGGGCTCAATGTTTGCAAAACGTGTGCAGGTGCCTAGCTACAAGCATGATTTTTTTCTGAAAATCTTAATCACAGGATATATTTCTCTGCTGTAACATGTAATAAAATAAATGAGACTATGAAAAACAGAAACTATTTCATTTTCACTTGGTTAAATTTCTAGACAGGTAAAATTAAGATAAATGCGCTCCAAGTCAGGCTTCTCATTTTGACATTCTTATTCCAAACAGTATCAATTATAAGAAGCCCTCCCTCAGATCTGAGGGAAAGTCCTCTCACACAAGAATTTACAAATTTGTGATCATCATCATTGTGGGATTTTTTTGTATTTTCAAGGCAAATTTCAAAGATATTTTTTTTTCCTGGAGATAAAGATCCTCTCTTTCCCTGTGGAAATTCCAATTCTTTTTCAAAGCCCACCACCTAGGGCACCCCTCTCATGTGAATGTTACCATATGCAACTCTCGGCCTCACACTGGTGCAAACTAAGTTATTCCTAATTTTGACAGCTTTTCCACATTTCTTTTTATTATCTGCCATACTACAAACGCTACACTACATTGTGTGTCAGACCATGGTGTTACAGCTGGTTTAGGTACAGTGTGGACAGTGCACATTTTGCTTTTGTGCCCATCTCCTTATTCAAGGGACTCAACATCTTTGTTAAGGGCATTGCGTTCATAAGCACAGGAGAGGTGTCCTGGGTTACAATGTAGGCTGTAACCAAGAGCATGTATTCTATTATCATCTTAACCAGCTGTCAAAGCAGGTGGGGCAGTGTTCGTTATCTCCAACCATGACTCATCCCTGATAACTCCCTCCGGGAGCCATCTCTGTTCAATGGGCAATCAAGGACCCACTGCATGACTCACAGAATTACCTCAGCCCATTGTGAGATGCTCCGCCCAGGGAGGAGGAGCCAAGCATTCCCACCTGGATATAATCTGGGCTTTTGGAACAGCAGAGCAGCCCTTACCTACTGGACTCCCAGAGGACAAGAGCTACTGTTTGGGCCTTCAGGTGAAGACCAGACCCTTCTTTTCTACAGGATCACTGCTTCAACAGGACCATTCCACCTGGACTGCTGCCACCACCCTGACCAACAGGGTGTCAGGTTGTATTCTGATTCTGTCAGTGCTCTTGTACTATTGCATTTATTTTCTTTTTAATTTTTCTATTAAATTGCAATTCTGACTTGTGACCTCCTACTGGTTTGTTTTTCAAACTAGTACAAGAGGCCACTGAAAACTGATTATCCCTGCAAAAAGGGATCTACAGGGTTTGAGGGCACCTACAGGGAAATTAAGGAATAAAAATTACAGTACGTTGTTCCTTGCACAGGTGAATATTGCAAACCCCTGCAGGAACTCTGTAGAAAGTTGAAGTGCTGGGAAGTCATAGATCATTAAAAAATGGTGTTTTGACATGAGGTCTAAGATTTCCCTCAACCCCACCTTCTTTTTTTTTACCTCCTATGGAAAAGTACCTTTCAAAATAAATTTGTGTTTGAAAAAAATGAAATGTGCAAGTAAAGGTGTGAAATAAAAATCCTAAATAGAAGACAAGTGATTAAAAGTTCTTTAAAAGAACACAGTATTCCAATAGTACATAGTGAGTAGACAAAAAAAGATAGAGTTTTTCATCCTTTCATTTAGGTTGAAAAAACTCTAAAACAATTCAATTCAAACTTGAGGAACTGATTAAAATAATAATTTGAAATTATGCTGCACAATCCTATAATAAAATGCTTACAAATAAGTACCCCATATTTGGAAGTAGTCATTTATTGTTTTCACATCATGTTCAGCTTTGTCCTTTTACCAGCTGATGAGCCCTTGGAGAAAACAAACCAAACCACAAGGAAACTTCAATACTTTAGCTGTGTTAGCTGTAAAGAATTTACCCTGGGTGTGTAAATGCCTCTCTGGATCATTCTAGGAATAGAGACCTAATATATATGAGTATTTATACAGACCTTGGGACCTGGTTAGAATTCTGTAAGACTGTTCCACGAAGGCTTAGGCTGGCCAAGGAGATGTTCCCTTGCGTGCAGAGAAAGCGTGGGATGCCTGGCTGACACCGAAAGGCTGGGTGGGATCCAGTAATGAACTCGTCACAGGAGCAAGGAGGGAGGAGAGATTGCAATCTGAAGACAACAAATAAATGTAAACAAAGAAATTTGACAGCTTCTTCCAAGGTTGTCACAATCAGTCAGACAACTAAAGGAGAAATATTACATACATAAACGCCTTATTATTCTAAGAAACTGTTTTCTTGTGGAGCAAACAAGCAACGACCCCAGAATTCATGTGAAATGAAGGAATGTCACACAGAGTTCTGCTGGGCACAACAAAAACAGCGACAAAACAAAGTTGTATGTATGGCTTCATTTGCCCTCAGGAATGCTGAGCAACAGAGGAAAGTGTTGAAAAAGTTCTCTTGTCAGGGAAAAGTTGAATCTTGAAGGATAGCTAGGAACAGCAGGAACTTTTGCTCAAATTGCTTATTCTTTGAAATAGCAAGGAATGGCATGTCAGTCCATGAAACCTGACTGTATCTGACAGCATCGACTGGGTGGTGCTTAGACTGAGTCCAGAGTGGAAATGGCTGGTTGGGCCAGTCCCTTACTACAGCATCTGGTGTGCAGAATTATCACTCTGATATCACCTAGCACTGTGTGTGTAAGGTGGTTGTCAGTAAAGGAGAATTTTATTTTTATTGCTCCTGTTTGATCTGATCCCTGCCCTCAAAGCTCGGTGTTCACTGAATCATTTGTAGGCAGCAATACAAATGAGATTATTTATTCTTGCTCCTACTAACAAAAGTTGGGAGTCTTTATCTCCAGTTTTTGATTCATAGATAGAGACAAAAGATATTGTGAATTTAATAAGGCAGATGATGAAAACAAAACAACACTGCCCCAGTGCTGATTTTCACTGGATGTTTTACTGCAATCTCTACCTATTACTCTTCTAACTTTTCAAACTAATCAAATCAGTTCTTCACTTTGGATACCAGCTGGATTTTGAAAGGTAAAAGATGACATAATGTCCATGTAGTGTGAATAACTCTAAGACCTTGTTCCAAACATTATTTCTGTAACTGCAATTGTTTGAAGAACCTAATTTTCCTTAGAAATGGGTAAATGTTTGTGTAAGAGCATCCTAGATTAATGCTCATTAATGCTGGAAGGCAGCTATGACAGCCTCATCTCTGATTCACGTTGAGTCACTGCACCTTCTCATGGTTTCAAAGTCAAAACCTCCCAGTCTAGATGTGAGATGTATTTAATCTTCAAACAAGCCTCAGAACAGCTCGTCCCTCTGCTGTCTTTATCAGCATGAGCTCGGTGACACCAGGCTCTTCGTCAACATTAACAGGGTCTCCTGAGTGAATCTCTAAGAAGTAAAATGAAGGGAACTGAAAATAAAATATGCCTACCTGGGTAGGTGGCAAGAACACAAGGTTTAGGGCACAGTGCGCTGCTTTGTTGGTGTCATCTATTTTGGGTTAGGCAAAAAAGAGCAGGGGCAAGTAATTTTTCTGAAGAACGTTATGTAGAATCTTGCCAAGGCTATAAGACTTTTAGTCTGGGTCCTGACACTGAAGAACTCTTCTCTACTGCACATTTTTCACCATTTTAGTCCAAAGTAAAAAATAAACTACAAGAAATTTTATTGTATCTCCTGCTAAGATTATTTTACAGAAGATATGTTTTAATGTAAAGGAGCATTTTCCTCCTAACCACTTTGAATGAAATTCATTTCAGATCTTTCTGAACATTTCTTCTAATCCTGACTGATGCCTTTGGTGATATTTTTTCCTCTAGCAAAAAGGGAGGAATATCTAAATATTTGAAAGTCACTATGTTTTCCTATTTTTAATCAACTCAGGAACTTCCTTTAGCTTTACTTTCTGTTGTTTTCTAAAGTTAATTCTACTTTTCAAACAAATGAATTAAGAAATATTTAAAGAGAGAAAATGATTCTGAAGTGAAGGAGAAAAATAGATTTTACCCAAAAGCAGCTTTTAGTAATGAAGTCCCTTCACGTCTCTGCTTTTCCAGGAAAACCACTTTCCATGCCACACAGATTTGTGTGACGATGTCCTCCAGGTCCCGTGCTGGAGACTCCTCAGCCTCTGCATCCTGTTTCTCACTCTTATCTCACAAACAACTCAGTTATTGCACCACTACTCCAGGCTCATTTGAAACTGCTTTAATAATGTGACGTCCAAGACAGATTCTCTCCTAGAACCTGCAAAAAAGCAGGGATTACCCAAAGAGATAACAGATAAAAGTAGTTCCCAAGCACTAGTGCTAGTAGGTAGCACTGGAGCAAGATTAGATTTTGTATAAATAATGCTCCCCTTTTATAATATGTAAATATGGAGATTTATCAAGAAAGTCCAAGTAAGGATGTGGTTGGAGAAATCTTAATTTTGCCAGACCGAACTGCTTATCTGTTTTAAATCACAAGTGTTTGCAATCAGCATAAGGAGGAAATATTTTTGCATGGTTCTTTTATAAATTTGAGATTAAGTACTGGAAGAACTGTAGGACTTTGTCAGGAGAGGTTCAGCAAGGCCTTCAAACTTTTTGGTTTAAAAACCTTTCCTTTATAAAAAGTTAAATAATCATTCATTTCCTAAGTCCCAAAGAAAGGCTTTTTTTTTCCATCCTGTATTCAAGAAAGAAAAAAATGAAGCTAATCAGGGGTGAAAAACTACATATCTCTTTCCTGCTATCTTTCATTTTCTTCTGCTTTTTATTCTCATACATATAGAAACTTAGATTTTTATAAAATCTCAGAGGTCTGCAACGCTGAGGTACAAATCATGTGGGTAGAAGTGAAATATTCTCCCTTCTCATCTACCTAACAAGCCAACTTGCTAAGCTTCATTTTTGGAATGTATGAGAAGTAAGAAGACACTTGCTGTCACTGCATCTTAAAACCCATATTTTTAACTAAAACTTGGTTGGAACTCAGGTATGGGTTGCCATTCAAAATGCCAGTGTGTAACAATTTATTATGATCTATTTTTCTACACTATAAAGACTAGAATTTTAGTACTTTTAGACATAATATTGCTTTTGTAAAGAGGATATTGGTGATCAATATTACCTAAAATTCTGTCCTTCGCCAAACTTTTTTTTTTTTTTTAAAGAGTAAACTAGAATTTGGCCATCCTATTTGGCCATAAGAAACATCAGTAATAATCCAACAAGCAAAATCTAGTGTTGGCATTCTGTAAAATCCTTTACACACAAAAAGCACATAGAAGTACTTTTACAAAATTTCTGAGCAAACATGGATTTCATAGTCCCAGAATATTGCAAACAGCATTTGAAGTACAACATTTACATTAAACCTACCAGGTAATGAGGCTGCTTTATCCAAGACTTTCTCACGTAGCTTTCTCCTGTTCTTCTTTTTAAACTTCAGATTAAAACATTTAGCTGCTGGCAATATTTAAGCTCTAAAAGCTCTCTGCAAAAAGTCCTGTTTCTGTCAAAGAAACATTTCGATGGGCTGAATATTTTAGTGATGGGCCTCAACAACATCTCAAACTGAACAACATCTGAAAGTGATGTATATTGCACTTCGTTTCAGGTGCTTGCCTTGGTCCCCTTGCATTGAACCACACAACTTCCCAGAGGCAAGAGAGAAGCATATTTGGGGGAAGGAGGCTGGTTGGGTTATTCTTAAATTGTTCTCTTTTCAACCTTTTAAGAGCTAGCTAGGCATCTGATGTCACCAAGCACAAACTTCTTCAATGCTGGGCCTTCACCCAAGACCCTTTTCAATAAAACAAACGGTGTAAAAATAAGCTCTTCTTAGTAGATTAATAATTTCAGAAGATATATGTGAAAAGTCATGATGGAAAGCAAACTTTGACAGCAAAGTTCAACACAGTTGTCACAACATATTCTGTGTTCTTCAACACAAACATTACAGTCAGTCATACTTAAAGTATTTGGTGTACATGTTCCCATTCGGTTTTGTACTCTGTGTTGAGCACAATTGTCATATTTTTGAAAGAGGTGAATGGTGAGGAAAAGGACAAGAGGGGAAACAATGTGGTAGATGCTAAAAAGCTACACAACGCCAAGGGAAAAGAGAACAAGTTCATGAAAAGTGGAAGGCCACAATGAATTATTAATTATACACTTACTTACAGCCATCCCTGGGTCAGACAGTCCCTGAGCAGCAAAATGGTGGAGACTGGGAGACCCTTCTGGGACGTATCACTGTGTCCCTGCTCTTTTTTTGCTCTGGTCCCTAGGCAGCCTATATTGGTCATTCTCCAAGACAGGACACAGAACTACCTGGATGCATACAGCAGATATCAATATTAAAGCTCAAAACCATTCTTATTTATGGCCATTTTTATATCATATATGTAGTTAGGCTTTTACAGAGTGTTATCCAATTTGTTTTAGGACCACTAATAAGGTACATCTTGTTCATCTTATGTGCAGCTTTATTCCCTTAAAACCTGCTTCAGGATAGAATAGGTAGGCAAAACCTGCCAGACCGCAAACTTTTAGTAATTTAAAGAACAAAGCCTTACAGTTCCCATAAAGTTCTCAGAGAGAAGTAAAAAAAAAAAAAGTGATCAATGCCACAAAGTTTTCTCGTGTAAGCTATATCTGGAAGGAGAAACAAAAAAACCAAAAACTTCCTAGCAGAACTGCTGTTATAATCCTATGGATATTTTCCTTTAAAATAATGAAAATGAAATAACTTTTAAACAACAGAGATTTGAATAATAATCTGCATCAGTGGTGTTCATATACCCATGAAGTATCACTACATAAGCCTGGAAAGATAGTTGCAGTAACTAAATGCTCATTAATGCCTTTGTGCTTAAAATAGTTATATTTAATAATTCTTGCTTGTTGTTTGTTTCATCAGTGTTTGTGATCATTTTAGAACCATTCTAATGCCACAACATCCTATGGAAATGCGATTCACTCTTTACCTACCCATTATGTGAATAAGCATCTACTTTGTTCCAGTTAACAATCACTCCCTCCTTTTTTATGAGAGACATTCTTCATTTCCTTTGTCGTAGTCTTGATTTTACAGTCTTATATCATATTCCCCCTTCAGTGCTCTCTCTTTCATCCTAAAGAGTCCTTGTCTATAAAATTATTCTTTGTACAGAAACCATTCCATAACTCTGTTGATTTCCCTTCTATCTTTTCTAGTTCTACTGTTCCATTTTTAGATAAATTATCTTGACAGCAAAAGATAATCTTATGGATAAAGCATTAGAGTATGGGTCCTGGAAAAAGGCATTATATTTCTGCTTGTGTCACAGATCTTATGCATTATTCAGTCTTCTTGTCTGCTTAATTTTGAGTAACCATTCACCGCTAAGTGAAAATATTCTTCAGCAACACGGAGCATTTCGGCTTCCAGCATGCAGAATAGAACCACTAAAGGATATTTTGATATGAAATTTTTACTTAAATGGCACTATGGCATGAGTTTAATTTGGGTATTTTTTAAAACTAATTGAGAACCTCACATATTTGGAACAGACCCCTAAAGAGTCTCAGAGACAATAGGGTACCTTCTGAAGGAGCTTTGCTTCTGTGCCTCTCTCTTGTTTTGAACAGCAGCCTTTCAGAAGCTGTTTCCAAGCTATAAATAACTCCTAACTTTGAGTAAACTTGTGATAAAAGTCCAATATTCTGGATGGCTATGTGAGTTAAACCAGACTCATCTCCCATTTAGGTCATATACACCTGGATATTAAAAAGATGTAAAAACCAGATGAGCAAACAAACGGTTCTCAATTTCCACACTGCGGGTGAATTGCTTTCATAAATGAGAACTCAGTGATTTCTCCTAATAGAGAAGCACTATTCATTGTATGCTCTAAAAATGGGTAATGCAGAGAAATCTAGAGAGGACATCAGATTTTTCTTTTGTGAATGCATGATTTCCCCAGTTATATCCACTGATATCTGAATTCTATCATCCAAATGGCATCAATTGCGTCACAGTTCATGGCAAGCCTGCATTTAGAAACAATATGAGGCTTTCTAGATTTATTTTTACTAAGAGAAGCTTCAGCAAAATCTGTGGCATGATGCCAGAAAGGCAAACAAGGAGGATGTCAAACTAAATGAAAGAGCAGTTGAACTCCAAACCTCATATTAAAACATTACTTTCTAATCAGTGGGTAATATCTCAGAATCTCTGTGTCTTGATGTCCTGGGTTACAATGTAGGATGTAACCAAAAGCATGTATTCTATTATCATCTTCACCAGCTGCTAAAGCAGGTGAGGCAGTGTTCCTTATCTCCCACCATGACTCATCCCTGATAACTCCCTCCGGGAGCCATCTCTGTTCAATGGGCCATCAAGGACCCACCCATGACTCACAGAATTACCTCAGCCCATTGTGAGATGCTCCACCCAGGGGGAGGAGCCAAGCATTCCCACCTGGATATAATCTGGGCTTTTGGAACAGCAGAGCAGTCCTTACCTACTGGACTCCCAGAGGACAAGAGCTACTGTTTGGACCTTCAGGTGAAAACCAGGCCCTTCTTTTCTACAGGATCACTGCTTCAACAGGACCATTCCACCTGGACTGCTGCCACCACCCTGACCAACAGGGTGTCAGGTTGTATCCTGGCTCTGTCAGTGCTCTTGTACTGTTGCATTTATTTTCTTTTTAATTTTTCTATTAAATTGTAATTCTGACTTGTGACCTCCCACTGGTTTGTTTTTCAAACGAGTACACTTGACACAGAGCCTTAGGCACCTCAGCTGGAGTCCAAAAGTCCTAAGGCTTTACCCACACTCACAGCTCCAAACTTAATTTATGCACAAAAAAGAGACCGAGAAAAATCTTTTGTAGGAGTCAAAAACTTTTTATGAATTTTGTGGGGGATTTGTGATATTTTCCAATGCAGAATGCTTGATGAAGTTAGTAAAGGCAGGGAAACACTGTAAAGCTTATTTGTCTCTTCTTTAGGCATTTATTCACATGGATTTTAAAATATGCTGTGGCATAGTATCAGAACATGTCCTAAATATTTAACAGCTACTTATTTAATTAAGAAAAGTCTCCCCATCACTAAAAAAAGTAATAATTAATAAGTTCAATTGTATACATAAGGTAGGATTATACTCTGTTTCTCTGTGAATATGCGAACTGGGAGTTTTGGGTTGTTTCACTGAATGCACAGATAATGTTTTTGGGACTCCATGTGCAAGGTAGCACGTTGAGCCAGAGGTCCCACTGCTGGGTTTGGTCCATCATTTACTGTGGACAAGACAACAAAACAGGAATTCCTTTTGTACTCAGTGCTTTCCTGGGTCACTGCCAAGAGACAGACTGCCTTTCCATTTTCAGTGAAATACTCCAGGTACTTCTTTCTGGGAGGAGGAAAGGCACAACCAGGCTTTCCCCACTACCATCAAGTCAGCTCTATCCACAGCAGCAACTGTTAAAGCATCGAGAGCTGTCCGTATTTTGGACATCAGATTACGTAGGCAAGAAAGGAAAGCAAAACTGGACAGTAACATTTTCCAAGGATGACTGCTCTCCTCACAAACTCCCTCCAAGCTCCCAGCAGAGTGCCATAGTTTGACCATTCTATTTTCCTGGCTGCGTTTAATTTGATTTTCCACTTAGGGAATGACTGCACTTAATTGATCAATGTAAGCCCATCTCAGTGGAAGAAGTGAAGTCTACAAAATTCATCAGGGAAAAGCTAATGAAATTATTAGACACAAGCATCTCCCAGACATGGCCCAGTAAATTTTTATTTCATTTAAAAATGAAAGATACTGAAGCAAGGACTATTTGAGGGAAAGCATAAATAAATAAAATACTGTGGATGATTTGCTACAGAACTATTGATAATAGAATTTTAAAAGTGCTTGGGTATCGTCTTAGATGAGGTAAAAGCTTGTGATGTAACATGCATTACAAATTATCTACACTAAGAGAAGAATATTACTCTCCCTTCATTTTATGTAATGAAACAAAAGATACCCTATAAATTAATAAGTAGTGCCATAATTTGAGTATTTTCCATTACGTACTATAAGATGACCCAGGCAATGAAACGCTCAAGACAACTTCGTTTGTGAGGGTGCAAACACCATTTACTATTTTCAGGTATATTATTAACTGCACTAAAAGTGTCAGTAATAGTCATATTTGTTACTAAATTAAGTTTTTTTTCAGTCTTCTGCTTTTGAACATAAATGTGTTTGGGCATAAAAGAGGTACTCATTAGAAGGTATCTTCCTAATATAATATTTATGGTCTATATAAATGAGAAATAATGTTTAAGCAATTCCATCCTGTTCTGAAATTCTGCTTTAAAATAATCCTATTTAAATTAAACTTCATCTTTGCCCACACTATTGTTCCACATGTCCAGATATCAGGAGGGTTGGATTTTTCTCTTTTTACAAAAGTTTGTGTATATCTTTCTTTGACTATTACTGCACAAACACAGAGGTTTTCAGCCATCTGAAATTTTGCCCTGTGAGATTCTGCACAAAGAACTGTGCATCACCTCTTCCAACAGCATCTTTCAACGCAAAACTTTGTCAAAGTCACTTTGTTTCAGCATGGTTGCATTTTTACTGAACAGTGCCAGTGGAGCTGCTTGGACTTCTTCCAGACCAAATTCACAGACAACGCAGACCCTCCTGAAAGTGCTTTAAGAAGACAAAGATCATGTGATGAAAACCAGAGCTGGAAAAGCCTCTTGCCCTTGTTTCTCTCTTCACTGTTTGCCAGACTCTGATAAGCAGACAAGCTCATCTGCCTCTCCTCAAATCTTTGAGTCATCACAGTCTACAAAATACAACTTGCTATGCGATAAACAGAAGACTCTGGGATTAGCTGCCAACAGAATCTACTTTATGGGGGATCTTCAAATAAACTGAGATACCATCTCAACTCTTTTACGCATCTTTTAAGCAGATTCTAGCCTTTTTTCCATGAAACCATAGAGCTGGCTCATAAAACAAAATTCTAATTCTGGTGTCCATCTGGATGCTGTAGCTCACGTACTGTGCTGGGAATTTCCTTCCTTAGCTGCAGGTGAATCTCAGCATTATCTGTCAGGGCCCAGCATCTGGGATTTCTAAAGCCACCTCCCAGATCACCTACTCTTCTCACCTGCTACTAATTATCCATTATTATTCATTATCCATATTAACAGCAATATTATTATGGAAATCAATAATAATATTGAGACAATAAGTCTGAAGACTCAACATCTCTATAGACCACTTTGGATCAGTACTTTCCAGAAGGAAGTCAGTCTTGGTCCTTTCTCCTTCTTTGTGTAAAGACATTAAAAATAAATATATATACATTTTCACTTTTGCAGTATCAACAGACAAGTACATTGTCATGAATGTGTCTTGTCTCTGCAAATTCCAGGTAAATTATTTACTTATTCAGACTGCTGCATATGTTTGTTTATACATATGAATATTAGTTTGACATCTCTTATTTTAGCTTCCCAGTTTGCTGCTCTTCACTTCTACAGTGCAAGGACTTTGTGCCTTTAATTGGCTCAGCTTCTGATTCAATATTTGCGTGTGCCAGCTCTGTGGAAACAAGGCATTGCAATGCTTCACTTTTATCTGTAGAACTTTTTTTTCTGTAATACCGTTGGTCCTTTCGAGGTTCTTCAAAGAAGTTTCATCGTCTTTTGTTTTTTGCAGTGCACAGGACCAAAATGTCTGTGGAAGATGTAATAATGAGATAAGTTTGCTGCTATAGCTATTTTTCACCTTGAAAGATACATTGCCTGAAAGTACATTTCTAACCAGGAAGCCAGTGTGAATAAATGCATAGTGTGTTATTCCCCTTTAAAAGGGCGCTGACAGTTACGTATTGTGGATGAAAATGCATCTATATATATAAAGCACTTGTATCTATATTTTAGGTTCCATAGACTACCAGATTTACTCACCCCTAACCCATCCTCCATTTATTGTATTCAGGGTATTATAAACTTGCTATCAGAAAATAGCAAACTTGCTATAAACTTGCACAGAAATCTGGCTTTGGAAACAAGGATTTTTTTCCACACTGACGTGAACTGTGGCACAGATCAGAACACCTGGTGCTGGCCCTTCAAATCTGTCCCTCCTCACAACATCCCCTGTGGACATCAGTGACCACCATGGACTGCAAAATCACAGACACAAGGCTGCTGTAGGTATGGCAGAAGGACATCTGTAACGGACTGATGTCTATAATCTGGGACTTTCTTTTCCTTTGACACAAAAAATGACCATATTCCTCTGGGAATCATTGGCTACAGGGCTTGTGGCAGAACTTCATCACCTTTGGCCCATGGGAGTGACAACCTATCAAGGCAAACCTTTTGGGACAAAGAGGTACGTGGAAATTCTTTGTCTTAACTGCGCTGTGCCTTCACCAGTCTGTCACAAATTGGCAGGAGATGGCTGCTGCAGGGAGCTGCATCCTGCTTCTGGACAGTCCTGGGGCAGGAATCCCACAGCCACAATGGGGGCTCCAGGAGCTGGGAGTTCAGACATGTAGCTGGCTTGATGCTGCACTGATGCCTGAAGAGCACTTAAAAGTCTCCCCAGGACCTGCAAATCTTCCAAGCTGCCCAGAGACTCCTCAGGAATTTTGCACTGTTTTTTCTTAAAAGCCTAAAGCATCTCTGCTCGTCAGTCTGCTCATGCCCAGCAGCATCCTGCAGTCTGCACCTTCCAGGTGTGCCCCTGGAGTAATGCACGGCTCTCCAGGGGCATGGAATTTGGAAAGAGTAGGAAAAGTCCTCAGATGCATTGGTTGTTCCTCTCTGGCTCTTCTGAGAGGTGAAGAAGAGCTGCAACAGGCACAATCGGTAAGAGTTTATTAGTAAGATTAATTTCCCTATAATTCACTTCCTTCTATAACAAAATTCATTATTAGACTAGATATTACTAAACCGTCAAATACACTAGATGCCTCCATTTAGGAAATCCCCTATGGCTTTGTTTTTACATTTCTTCTCATGGACAAAAACACCCAAAAATCGAATTTGGTTTTAGTGTTACACAAACACATGCAGCAAGCTGCAAACTGCACTTCAGCAGCTTTGACTGTGTAACAAAATGTCATCCATACTTCACTGATGAATGATGCATTGAAGATAAATTCTAATTTCTATCCCAAAATCCAGTTTATAAACCATCCCAAGAGAAAAAATTTGCTGTTTGAAACATTTAAGTGTCAAATCTAATCAGTGGTCTCTAGTTTTTAAAATACTTCCTGAAAACTGGATTAAAGCATAATTGAAAACCTCACAGGAGCTGGTAAAAATATGATAGTCTATAGTGGAAATATCAAAAAATCCAATCAAATACCCTTCTAAAAATATTCCCTTTATGTCATTAACCTTGTCAATCATTCCTTTAGATAAATCCCTGTTTAAAAATAATAAAAAGAAGGAAATGTACAAGTATGTACTCCTGGAGAGACTTCACAAATTGATTAATTTTTGAAACATTTTACTCTGATTAATGAGAACAAGACAGCTGAAATATGGGAACTGAAGATACAGATACACTCTACTTTTTTATACTGCTATTTTTCAAACTGTATTTTCTGAGGATTACTTAAATTTAAATACCCGATACCTTGCAACTTGCAATATCTGGCAACTCAAGGATTGTTTCTTAAAATCATTATGGCATGGCATTTTATTACTGCTGTTATGAAAATAAAGTAAGAGGTGGATTTATAGCTCTGATGTACATCACCTCACTAATATGTGTAGATCTTGAACCTGCAGAGGTGAACCCCTCCACCTGGACTTTAGGAGAGCTAAAATCTATTCAAGGATTCCACAGGGGCACCAAAAGAACACAAAATTCTTTCCTCCCCAGCTCATTACAGCACAGGGTATTGGCATATTGGTTATGAGTTATAAATCCACATTCCTACACCATGATCAGTGGTTGAGAGAGTGACAGATTCCAAGAACAACATCAGAAGTTGCACCAAGAAGGCAGCATTTGCAGTTAAAAAGGTAGAGGTGACTCAGTTTCCAGGGGTTTACTTTAAATATTTAAACATTGTTCTGACTCTGGAAAATACTTAATATTTAAGAAAAAAAAAAAAATCCCTGACTCTTGAGATTTCTTTTTTTTCTGTAGGTAAGAAATATTAACCTTTTTCTCCCATGCAGAAGTAAACATGCAATTATTTCAAGTGTGTTTTACCTTTAAAATTCCACTTGCAAAACAGTGGTATGAATAGGATCCACTGAGAAATGGGGGTGTTTCTTGCCAGGAAAGCTGGGAAAAAGTTTGCAATAAAAGAGTTTTACTGTTTTTTGACATATTACCTTTTTTTTCCTTGATGTTGTTGTTCTGAAGGTGATATATCAGGACTATGTCAACAATTCATACTCCATAAAACCTATGAATAAAATTATCCTCACTGGTGACACAGATGGCAAAAATAAGCCTATATTGGAGTTGATGGGAGTTTTGTATACATGAAAGCTACAATATATAGGTGTTAATAATTATCATCTTTAAATCTAACTTCCTTTTCTATGTCTTTGTAAGGAATTCAAAGTCATCTGGAAGGTATTTGGTATGTAAATTCCAAAGGCTGCCGAAATCCAATAGCTGAAGCTGAAACTTGAGATAAAAAAAAAAGAAATGAAAGATTTTTCTGAGAGAGAAAAGTAGTTTGTGCTTCAGCCTTAAATGATCCTGATATCTGATACAATGGAAAAGCTGAAGAAGAGATTAGCAGTTTGAAAAATGACCATTTCAGAGCTTTCATTGATTTCTTAAAGGTCTATTCACTAAAAATACATTTAAAGCATAAATGGCCAAGATCTGATTGGTAAGTCATTACTTGGATTTGAACTGCTTGTAGTCTGCTGCCTCAAAACAGTAAAAAATATATTGCTGCCCTAGTAATGAGTTAGTATTTGCTGTAATTGTGGGATGGCACAGGCAGTAGGATTCAGTATAGCTGTGTGTATAAAAATAAAACTGTGTTACACTCTACAATTATTTTAATATCACTAAGGATGCCTGGTGGGTAGTAGCACAGATCTTTATTCTACAGAAATGCAGTGCCCTTAGGAAGGAAAGATGTACCTAAAGGTCCAGCAGCTAGGGCAATGTGGTCATAGGCAGTGCTGGATTCAGTGGTGTGGGAAAGCAAATGTAGTAAAGAAGAGGAGATAACAACTTATTTGCAGCTAATTACTGACATCTGATATATTTGGGTTGCTACCTCATCGTATCAGTATCAGATGACTATTTTCTGGTTAGCTGCTATTCAGAATGCCTGATATTTTGGAGGCAGAGGAGGTCCTAAAAGACAAGAAATAGAAAGTATATTGACATTTTTTAGAGAGAAAACAAATTCTGGGATGAATAAGCAAACGAAATACAGAACATGTGAAAGACTACAAGTGAACAAGTAGCAGCTGTCAAGAGCAAATAATGGTATAAAATTTTTCTAAAATTTTTTTTGAAACAAGTTAAAAAGTCTAGGGATAAAGTGGAAAAAACCACCATGAAACCAAACAGTGGGGATAAGATTCTGTTGTTTAAACATAGTATTCGTTACCATGCAAGCATTCAAGACAGCCATACAAGGCTGGCAGGTGTGACTTTCAATCCAAGTGAGACCTGCTGTCCTCTAGCTGGGAGGGCAGGATGATTTTGTGGGTGAAAGCAGATAAACCAGACTGAATTTCTCAAATCTTTGTGCTATTTGCAGACCTGGCAGGTGATACTGGCCCTCTATTCAGCATGGCGAGGTCACACTCGGAGTACTGTGTCCATGGCTGGGCTCATCAGCACGAGAGAGAGATGGGCAAAGTGGAGAGAGCCCAGAGAAGAGCCAAAAAGAAAGGCAAGGGATCAAAGCATCTCTCCTGTGGGGAAAAGCTGAGTGTGGGACAGTTCAGCCTGGAGAAATGTCAGGGAAAAAATCTCATTTATTGCACTACTTGTACTGACCAAGTGCTATCTTGCAAAGACTTTTGTTGTAGGTGATGAATGTAATGCATTATCCCTGAAATTACTACGCAGCCTATGAGAACAATTAATTTTTTTGGTGAGATTGCAAGGTAGTTAATTAATCTGAGTTAAAGTTAATTAAAATTTCACTCTTGTAAGAAAAGCGTTGGTCCATTTAGCATATGTTGGTCTTTTTCAGCTAATGACCTCAAAAAGAAAATATTATGCATTCTTGAAATTTATTTTTAATATCTGTGGAATTCCTGTATGTAATCCTCTGGTCAAGAAAAAGAAAAGTTAAGTTTAGTATCTCTTATCATACAGTTAATTTTACTTAGCAGCAGCGAGACTAAATACTGGTAGGTAATTGTGACATCAGATCTAATGAGTCAACCAAATTTGTGTGCAGAATTTCTGGTGGTTTGTAATATGCCCAGAGTCTGAGGGAGACTGAGTAAAGGCATTAGAAATGGGATGGGGGGAGTACTCAGCTCTGTTTTCATGGCATCTAAAAATCACTTGGCCACAGCTCCTGAAAGCCTCCCTTTCTCACCATTCCCTCTGCTGGGGCAGCAGCAACACGAAATAAAAACACGGTAACACACACCCATAGAGCTTACAGAAACTGTGACTTGCAGACTGAGCTCTCCCTTTTGCCCTTATACAACATGCTGATGTCAGTAATATTTCAAATTTAGGGTCTTATGCATCATCAATGTGCTTTGGCTATTTAGAGGCAGAACAGCCATAAAACCCAGCTCAGCTGGCTGGCATGTTCTGCTTCCTTCAGACTGTTGGTGAATCTGCTCCTAAAGCTGAAATAAATTATGATATAAGATACTAGGAAAAATCAGAACTAATACAGAAATATCTTATTTTTCTTGTTCATTATTAGTATTTAAGTTCTGAAATAATTTAAATAGAGTAAAACAAATAAGTAAACATAGTCCTTAGACTCTTTAGGATAGGAAGGAATTCTTTAAGCACAAAAACATCAAAAGGATGTGATCATTCTCCTGGAATAATTGTTACAAACTAAAAAAAATATCTAAGCTTCACACAAAACAATGTTAGCCCTCATGTGTAGTCCTACCATGAAAAAAATATTTTGAGGAAATTGGAAGGTGGCAAAAAATAAAAGTAATTGTAGAACATTTTTTTTAAAAATTGGATAACTGGGAGATGCCAATCATCTTGCATACTAACATATGCTAAAACTTCAGGAATGCAAAACTATTTTTGCAAATATTTATGTGCATAATACACAGACTTATAAATACTATTTCTGAGAAATCTATGAATAAACATATTCTGGCATTTCCAATAAAGCCTTCAACATCCTTTCTTGTTTTATCTTAAGCCACCTTTATCTTTTCTTATTCCATCAGTTTACTTAAAGTATTTGAATACACTGAAGGAAAAACTGTGATTTAATTTGCACAATAAGAAGTGGAGAGAGGGTTTTTTAGTTTGCTTTTTTGTCAAAAAGTTTGGTTTTAGTTTACAGGACAGGAGAGCAACTTGTCAGGAATATGTGTTTGTGTTATGTACATATTTCAGTTGTTTATCTGGGTTTTTTTGCAGAGTTAACTATTTTTATTTGAAATACAGAAGCCAAAATTTAGTAATATCAAAGTGTAGCAGGTTGATCATGTCTGGATGCCAGGCACCCACCAAAGTCTCTCTGTCACTTCCTTCTACAGCTGGACAGGGGAGAGAAAATATAACAAAGGTTTCATGAGTTGAGATAAGGACAGAGAGAGAGCATTTACCAAATACCATCATGAGCAAAGCAGGCTCAACTTAGAGGTATTAATTGAATTCATTACTAACAAAATCAGAGCAGGATACTGGGAAGCAAAATAAGACCTTAAAGACCTCTTCCCCACCCCTCACTCCTTCCCAGCTCTACCTCCTCCTCCAGTGGTGCAGGGAGATGGGAATGGGGGTTACGGTCAGTTCATCCCCCGCAGCTTCTGCTGCTCGGGGATAGGATTTGTTCCCCTGACACACTGTGGGGTCCCTCCCACGGGAGACAGTTCTCTGTGAGCTTCCTCAGTGTGAGTCCATCCCATGGACAACAGCCTTCCCCAAACTGCTGCAACTCTTCCACGGGGTCAGTCCTTCAGGCACAGCCTGTTCCAGCAGGGCCACCCCGTGGGGACCCAAGTCAGGAAGCCTGCACCAGCATGGGCTGCTCTCTCCACAGGTCTGCAGGTCCCTGCCAGGACCTGGCTCCAGCACAGGTCTTCCACAGGGTCATAGGCTCCTCTCAGCATCCCCCTGCTCCAGAGTGGGCTGCTCTGGTGGCTGCAGGTGGATCTCTGCTCCCCTGTGCCCTCCCTGGGCTGCAGGGGCACAGCTGCCTCACCATGGTCTCACCAGGGGCCGCAGGGGAATCTCAGCTCCGGTGCCTGGAGCACCTCCTGCCCCTCCTTCTGCACTGACCTGGGTGTCTGCAGGGATGTTCCTCTCTCATCCCGCTCTTCTCTGGCCACAATTACATCTGCACAATAACTTTTTTTTTGCTCTATTTAAATCTGTTATCACAGGGCCATTACTTTCATTCCTGATGGGCTCAGCCTTGGCCTATGTCCACCTTGGAGCCAACTGGAATTGGCTCTGTTGGACATGGAGGAAGCTTCTGCAGCTTCTCACAGTCACCCCTTTAGTCCTGCTACCACCCAAACCTGGCCATGCAAACTCAGTACAAAACGGGGAGAAAATGTGACACCCACCAAAATTTAGGCCTGTGATTTCCTCAGGTATTTATTAATGAGTTCTAGTGTTGTGCTGTGTTAGGTCTAGACATTAAAACATTAAAATTAGTCGTAGTTTTTGCTATTAAAAAAAGGAGTGGTAAAGAGCTGAATTAATATAATTTAGAGTTATATAATAAGAAAAACCCCAGATAATGATTATTCTTCATGAGAATGAAAAAACAACCATGGCATTTCAATTTTTTAGCTAAAATAGTCTTTTGAAGAAATGGGTAACTATAGCCAATTAGGGTTATTTACTGCAGACAAACAGGACAGAAATTGCTTCCAGTGTGCTTCTAGCTTCTCGAGTTCCTGGCACTGCATCCTGCAATCCTGCCACCTCCAGGACACCACAGTGTCCCAACAATCCCAGGCCAGCCCTTATGAACTGGAGTTTAGGGGACTGAGCAGAAGTGCTAAATGAAGACTTCGCTGTGATCTAATTTTAAAGCAATCTAAAGCAATATAATTTTATTTTTTGAGCAAAACATTACACAGAACCTAATTGCTACTGTTGATAATTATCTCTTATACACTGCAGCTGAGTGTTGGTAATCCAAACTGAATTCCAAGCCTATGAGAGGAAGCTTAAACTAGTCAGGAAGGTTCGGTGTAGGCATCAGCTCAAGGTCTAAAGTGTTTACGACTTGAAACAAGCTTAGCTAACTGCTAATCTATGGGCTGAGAGCCATGTTTTCGACCAGGATATAGAGAATAGCAAACCTGAGGGTGAAAAAGAGAAGTTAAAATATGTAGCCTAAAATGATAAACTAGGTCTAATACAGCAATTTACAGAAAGAGATGTCTCTCTTTAAGAGAAGGAAATATTTTCCTGCATACATCATTACAAAATTAATCTTTACCCTTCTCTGATAACAAAGCAGAAAAAAAAACGTTAAAAATTGTGATCCATATTTAAGCTATGCAAACTCAGCCTCTAAAAAAATGTCCTGCAGATCACAGCTGCCCTCAGCTCTGCA